>JABFPN010002750.1:0-20841 GCA_022817305.1 Leptoteleia sp. ZL-2020 | reverse complement strand
AGGCAAAAAAAAAAAAAAAAAAAAAAAAAAAAAAAATTCGTTAATATTTTCTGTTAAATATCTCATGTGTTTTAATTTCAAAAAGCAAGATAAACGAGTGCCAGTGAATTAATCTAATCGGGCGACTTGATTTATACCCAATAATAAAATTGTAATTAGCGTACGTAAAGTTAATTGCGATTGCAAAATAAAATAATTAGCTATATTAGTTTTCCTTTCACTGCACTCTTTCACAATCGCGTTCTAATATTTATAGGCCTTTTTTTCAATATTAATACATCATTTTCGACATAAAATTGAGTTAGTGTAGTGGCGTGTCAATTTAAGTATCGATAGTGAAGATTATTACGGTGTCAGCTACTACACTACTTCTCTTTATTGCTTGCACCGGAGGAGTGGCACTTGAACCAGTCGTCCTCGATAATTTCTTTGGTCGTAGTGTCAACATGGAATGCTGTTTGAGCCCTTCGCTATGCGTTCGTCAAGAATTAGTGGCATAATCCATTCGTAATAAAGAAGACGATTTATTCGTTTGAAATCACCGTCACTTTATTTTGCAATTTACGCGCCATCTTTTCGTTGGATCATTTATTTGAAAAATTTTCACGACATAATACGTATCGCAGATGATACACATTTTATATATCATTATCATTGTTAATTAGTTTTAAAGATCACTGTCAAATTGCGTGCACGTTAATTGCCCTTTACGAAATAATGCTTAACACGAAACAAGTATTAACTAATTTGATCCTAAATTTAAATTAGGAAATTATTGTACTAATTCAAATTTGATTAAACACTTATCGCGCTGGACTTTTTAACATTCTATACTCATTCATTACTCATAAAATGAATCCGACCACTTGACACATTTGCACCACTTGAATAAATTATTCTCTTGTTAGAGTTGAAATGAATATTTATTTGATTCAGATGATTTGTTTCTTTTTTTTTATCAGCATTAGGTCGGAACCATTTTACTTGTCACACAGTGAGAACTCTTTCGGTTATTCCTAAATAGATGTGACTTATTTTTAGTATTTTCTTACAACTGTAATAGTTTTTTTTATTTGCTGCGATTATAAGTAGATAAAAAATTAGTTATAATAGTTAATTGGAATGACGAATCTTATTATTAACGCTCGTTGTGATAGTTTTATTATTTTATAACTTTATATATTTTTCGGAACAAGTGCGAGAAAAGAACTATTTTATAAAGCTGTATTAAAATGTAATACTTTCGGTACATATTACATTCTGTGAAGTTATAAACATTTATTAGAATGCAACGATACTATTTCATTAAATACAACGCCGAAAAATTGTTTATATTCTTTTCATAAAATAAATATCAAGAAGTACGGGTATGTAAAATGAGCATCATATATTCATATTTTATTAAACGAAATTTTGCTAATTTAGCTTTTTCTTTGACCTAATTAAAAATTAATAATATTAATGTACAACTCCTGTTATTAATATCTTTAGAGTAATACTTCAAAATAAAATCATCCACTTTGTATTATATAATTCTAGCAACTTTAATTCCCTTCCCTTACTTTGTGTTATTACATTATCATACATTTAGTAGCAAAAAAAAAAACATGGTTTAATTTCACCATGAAAATTCATGTAATCTTACATAGCGTACACTAAATTACCATGCCAACGATTGGTAACATGGTTGCATCCATTGATGTGATAATTTTACAATATTTTTAAAGAATTCTGTTTCACGCAATCAGACAATTTCTGAACATCTTGACGTGCTTTCAAAAATCATACACTGAGAAAAATTTATTAGTAGTTATAATTAAATTTTATAATTATGGTATATATGTGTATTTATTTTTTTTAATGCGATGCAGTATGTGAATAAAATATTAAAAAAAATGTGACCAAGGAATAAAACTCGTTACTTTGTAGTTACCACTCGCGTCCGTTTCCACCACTTTATGAGTTTAGGTGACGCCCCTTTCGCATTAACACTGGATTATGTCTAAGACCAATATTTTCCCAGACTGGCAGTGTAGAGTGGTGGTAAACCACGAGACTGTTGATCGTGAGCTAAAGATTTCTATTCCTTGATAACGATACTTTTTTTCTAATGTTTTTTATTACGTATTTCATAAATTTCATTACATTATATTATAAGAAATACTATAAATGCACATATATCCCGGAGTTAATATAAGATACAGTAGCAACCGCTAATAAATTTCTCTCACTGTAGCTTTCGATAAAAAAAAAAGTATGTCTGTTAATCGGACGAATGACGAAGGCCAATGCTGCACCGGAACGTGCTTGCATAAGTAGTCATTTACGTTTCTATCGTTGATTTTCGCAGCATTTTTTGGAAGTCTGGATATATAATGCCATTTCTGGCTCAGAGTATTCAGAGATGGCAGAATGCAGAGAGCGTGTTGTGAATGTGGGTGAGTACGTGTATGTGTGTGTGAGGGAAGCATATATACTTCGGATGCGGAAGTCTCAGAGGGTAGCTGGCTGCTTTTGCGAGCGTCTAACCGAGCGTGCATTTCCGATGAATAATTCAAGATCCACAACGTTTCTCGGTTGGTACGGCCAGTCGTTCTTAACCGTTACGCGTTTATTCTCATTATCCTGCTCTTTTGCGTCTCGTGAATGTCGACTCGTATTAACAGTAGACTTCATTCGTTAGAGCTTTACGGATTTTGCAAAGTCCATCGTAAATTCGCAAATCTCTCGTCTCACTTCGCATAATAATTGCGACTTTTATTGGATCAAATAGCTCCACTGAAGCAAATGTTTGACAGATAATTGTGACGCCAAACGTCGATTCTCACCTCCACTGTAAACGAGGCTTTCTCGCTTTTGTCCCACACTTTGTTCCCTTCCATAATGTCAGCACATATGTAATTATTCATTAAATTAGAAATTTTAATTGTTAACGGGGTAATGAAAATTATGCCCAGTTATATGAAATAAAAATTGAACGAAGAAATATGTAGGAGATTATAAAATTGACTTTGGGTAATGAAGAACCGGATAGGTTAGGGGAAATGATCTTTTTGGGTGGCGCAGTCGCTGTCTATAAACTTATATACTGGTAAGTTTATTTCCTCGTACTGTTATATGAATGTAAACTATCAATTATAATGACATTTAAGAATTCATTTGTCTCGGAATTTCGTGATTTTTTTCGGAACTTTACATCTCGAGGTTCAAAAATTATAAACAGTTTACGAAAGACTATTTCCAAAGAAAATTTATCTTTAATCCACTTATAATGTTCCGGAGGAAATATTTTATTTAAGAATAGAACATCAATCCTACAAACAATTTCTTTTTGCCATATCAAAGAAGTTTTTTTTAATGCGAGATAAAGCTATTTTAATATTGTTTAATTATATTGATACTATGACATTTCTATTATGAAATCCTTAACTTTTTATAAGCCATCAGATTTGATTATTGATGGGACATGATACGTTAACCAGAGTATGTACATTGAGAGAAAAAAATATTAATTTTTAATAAAAAGTTTACTAATTTGGCATTATACTTGCAGCATATCATTATATGGCAAACTAAATTATGAAAATTTATTAAAAATTGTTATTCCATATAGTTTTGTACAATTTGACATTCTGTCTTATGATCGGCATAGGTTAGAGACGCTGAATAGTGCCACCTAATGGACAAAACATGTAATAAGCAGTTTATCAAAAATTAAAATTTGAAATCCCTTGGTTTCTAATGTTTAATATTCTTTTTTCTCCGTGTACTCGAATAAATTTAGCGTGCATTTACAAACCAAAAACAATGCATTACCGTGAGTTAAGTGGATTATAATTTATTTCTCTTCAAAGTCGAGAGAACGAGGGAATTAACTGGTATTTGCAGAAGCTTGATTGTAGAAAATTCATCAATATGAACAAATAAAAGGGAGAAGAAAGTGGACTCAACATAATGTCTCAGGTTTAATGAACGATTAATGTTATGACTGATTCGAATTGATGGTATGAGCCTTAAGAAAGCGATGCGTGCTCTAGGATAACGTAAGAAATGACTGCAACCAGTATATCTTTACACTCAGAAAACTGTCTATTTAAGAGTAATAGAATATTCTTATATTAAATAGGATTTCCATTCATTATATGGACAAAACGAAATTCTATTTATAATAAGAATAAATAATTCTTATAAAGCATATATTTATCTGAAGAATAATTGCATTTATATTAAACGGATTTTTTTTCAAGAAAAGAATAAATAAAAATAGTTTCAGTTTAAGAATATTCAACAGATGATACAAATTTAACCTAACAATTGCATGCAGTATATATAAATATGTACATACCCACACTACATATGAAAATATGTATATTTTAAATTGTTCGAAGCACTAATTTAATTTTAAATTTTCATTCACACACTATACAATTAATTAAACAACACTGACCGAACGTAAAAAATTTAACACGCACTGAACACGGGCCGAAACAATACTGCGACGATGACAGCTGAACTAGGCTTATATATTTACAAATAGACATATAATTATAATAAACAGAAATCTCATTAGTATTATCTGAGATAAGATTTATCATAAAATTAATTACCTTTTAATATAAAAACTTAAATTTATTGTATACAAACTGAATATTCTTATTGTTAATTGATCTTCTATTAGTTTTAATAGGAAAATTTTCTTTGTACAGTTTTCTTAAAGTAAGTATATTTTTTTTCTGAGTGTACAACGATCGATCCCTTGCAAAGTAAAATTGAATTGACGCTCGTTTCACGCGACTGTGACACAATTTCTCGTTATCACGATTATTGACTTCATTTCTCTTAGAATCTTTCTTGCTTCTGCACCCGTTTAATGGTTCAACAGATTTACGATAGTAAATGACATATGCAATAAGTCAGCGTGGGGTTGTCAAAGTATTATAACAGAGCTTGATAAGGAAGGCTAAAACTGAATCGGCTTGCTTCCTTCGAAACTCATCTAAAACGTCGACATTTAATGAATGTTTTAATGTGAATAATGACGCTCTTTCTTATTTTCATGTTAAATAAACTTCAAGGACAGAAAGTTTCGATTTCTATGTTATTTTATTTTATTTAAATTAAAATAATATCAGCGTAATACAGTTTTTAGTTGTCACACTGGGAGAAAGTTATTAGTAGCTGTTACTACATTTTATAATAATTCTGGGTTTTGTGTGCATTTATATAATTCTTTATGAGATGAAATATTTTGTTAAAAACATATTAGAAAAAAATGATACTAAGGAATAGGAATCGATACGCTTTGTTACGCTCTTGTTTAGAAATATGGGTTTTACTTCACAAATATTCGTGATCGAAACGTAAATTTTATAAAAATCATTTCTTCGATTGGAGGTTGTCGTGGAAATATTGCAATAAATCTCACTATAATTTGATAAAAGCCAAATTTTGACACTGGCGACATCGCGACTAAAATAAAACGCGCAATTATCAAACAAGTAATGGAGGATAAAACATGAGACTAGTTAGACAAGTTATTCGAAGTTTCGAAGAGGCGGAAGTGAAGAGGGTGAGAAACGAGCGGGGTTTGGGGGGGGGGAAGAAGGAGGATTGTGGAAGGGGGGGGGGTGAAAAGACGGCCACTTAATAAAGAGCCGCTGACAGCGTGACAGCGAAGTAACTTCGTTTCCCGGAATTTAAAATTAGATTCATAAAAATTATTCTAATAGATTCTGCGACTGGCAAGCGGGGTCAGAGGGAGAAGGGGGGAGGGGGTTGGACGCGCTCGTAACAAATGAAGCAAATTCGATTTGACACGTGGGTCGCTATAGAGGGCGCCTCTTCTTATTCGTGGAGTGACGCGCGTGCGAAGAAAGAGGGCGCTGAGATTGGACGCCGCGAGTTATGCAAACGCGACAATAACTGTACGTCAATCAAGAGGGAAGTTAAGTCGGGGCTCGCCCCGACTTTTCCGCAGCCAACTTAGTCAAAGTAGATGGAGTCCAATTGAATGAAACGAGCGGCGCTCTAATTTGTCGCGCAATAATTTCAGTTGGACCGAACTTCCGAAATGTAATTTCAGAGGGGAGCGCAAGCTGGACCGCTTTTTCATTCCCGGATACTTGATTTCCGGTTGTACACTTCTTAAACAACAACTGCGTTATTTTGTCGCAAGATTTCTTTATATCTTTTTAATTCGACTATTAGCTGAACATCCGCAAATAATTTAATAATAATAGTTAAATGTTATTTAGATTATTAGAAATTATTTAGAAAAAATATCTGTTTTAGATGTCTCTGATATTAATTAAGAATTCGCATGGCGATAGTTCGTTAGTTGCAGTTCTTTAGTACTTTTTAATGTCAGTTTTGACACTTTTATTAAGGTTTTTTTTAAGTCAGTTATTATTCGCTACACTGTAATGAATTTAGAATTTTTTATGTAATATTTTAGTAATAAAATGGAAAATTATAATGAAAAGTAAAGTATTTTACACGGGGGGAAATCAATATATTGACTAAAATTCGATAAAATTAGTTTGTATCTGTTGAATAGACATTTTATTATGTTGATGCAAAAGAAAGATAATGTGTATTATACTTACATTGAATTAAATATTTACGTTGACTTCGATTATTATTCATCTTAGAAAATGATAGGATAGTTTGATTTTATTTAAGAATATAAAAAAGTAGAAATTTGTTTAAATTATTAATTAGTTTTATATTGTTTAGTATTATTTCTAACAATACAATTTTTATTTCATACTTTACATTCATATTATGTATATTTATAAATATTTATTCTTTTAATGTACTTATTAATATGTCACAACTTTTAAGTAATAAATTTTTTTAAATGTAAATTTATTTAAATATGTTTTCTACATTTAATACATATATAAACATATATAAGATTGTATTATTAATTATTACTTTTTTTTATTTATAAAAATTAATCAAATCAAATAAAAAATATTTGTTAACTTACCGCTGTGGATGGAATTAGGTTTTCGAACAAATGATATTGTCTTTTTTCAAATGTAATTTCGTCTTTTATTATAAATCTATATACATATTATTATTATTAATGTCATTTCATAGCATTTCCATAACATACAATGTTAGTTAGTTTTTAACGCCAAAATCCACAGCTGACACAAGTAATATTCCACTTTTAAAGAATAATATTCGTGTGACTGACTTTTACGAACGTAAAACTAACACACGATTTTCGAAAGACTTTTTAATCGTATTGGAATAACTGTCTATTATCTTGTAACTAACTTATATTCCTCCTCAAAAGTATTCGCATAATTGACTATAAAGAAACGCATATGCATACACAGAAAAAAATTGACTTGTGCACGTTACGTGTCAGTGAAATTGTAATTCCACATAATCATACTACATTTTACATTTATCTGCAATCTACATTTAATATTGAGTTTGAAACATACTTTTCAATGCATCTATGTGCGTACGTGAATGGCACAACTGAAATGCGATTTCATGTCATTTCGTATATAAAAATCACATATTACTTTTTGAGTGTAACACACAAATGTGGACAACACATTCTTTCGCATGTCAACTTTCTTCCGTGTACGAAATACAACTCACTTATCATAATAATCTTCGATTCTAAATCGTCATAAATCGCAACACATAACATTTTTCACGCTTCATTGCTTATTACAAACTAGAACAACTTATTTAATTGACAACAAAATGCTATAAAACAATGGAAAAAAAAAGTATTAAAATCAATTATTTCATCTATAAAAATTTAAAAATTGAATTTCACCAAAGGTGAAGAAATGTAACTGTTTTAATATTCTATTTAATCGGGCGCTAATATTGAACTATACTCTTTATGCTAAAACTTAAACCAATCGTTTCGCTTATAAACAAATAATGAACGCTTAACAAATTGGTAACAGCAAAGAACGCATTAATTATTATACATATCATAAAACTTGTTAAAATTTGTACAACGATTTATACAGTTACATTCCAAGTTAACAAACATAAAAAAAGCGTGGAACTTCGCGCTGAAACGCTTTAAGAATCATACTAAACAAATTTCCCTTAAACTATACAATTAGCGTCTATTAATATACATGTATGTATGACTTCATGAATTAATTAATTATTTTGGGATCGTTATTTTCGATTATCAATAAAAATTGATCAACAACTGTTTACTGGTTTTAAATAAGTGCCAATTTAAAATAAAAACTTTTCAAAAAATTGTTACAATTTTTTTTTTTTTTTTTTTTTGTAAAAGTCATAGAATAAAATCATAGTCATAGATATATTTAAGTGTCGTTAAAAATAAAAAATAAAATACTGATAACTTGATAATGACCGCAATAAAGGTCGAAACTTTGACCGCAAATTTAATCATTAATGTAAGTCCGTTGTCCAAAAAATGACGATCATCAATTTATGAAGCCTTACCAATTTACCCTTAATAAAACATCGCGAATCGCAACATGTCCCGTGCATTGAAAAGTTGCCTAACCATTCAATGAGGCCCGTAGCATAATTGATAATCTAAATCGTGACGCGCTCACTTAATTATCTATTTAACACCAACAAAATGGAAAACAAAGAAAAAAAAATTGCCTACGAACGGAACGGTCTTATTATCCTAACTCTGCACGTTACACAATCATCCCCGCTGAAAGGTAACGTTGAGTATATCTCGCTAAGAAACCTCCAACGATCCGCATCCAACTCGACTAACCCTAACGGTCTTAAAAACAATAAAAAAAAAAATAAACGATCAACTCGACATCGAGCCGGCCTAAAATTCGCATAAAACATTGCCGACGACAGAACGATCCAACTCGTTCTAGAGGTAGGGGGGGGGGAGGCGACAGGGGCGAAGGGAAGCTGAACGTTCAAAGCGTAAGAAAATGATGGACACTTAGCGGAATTTCCGCGAAAGAAGCGCGCACTCGAGAGGGGGGGGGGAGGAGGAGAGGTGGAGGAAAAAGTGGCGCGTAAGGTTGCGCGGCCCGCTGAGGCGTCCGAATTTCGCGGCCCATTTTGCAGACTAGACTTTGGGAACCACTTAATCCGTAGTTCGGGAGGACGAGTCGGCTGCCGTTCCGGAGACTGGAGGCTGGCGCCGGCGGCCACCTTAACCCCGTCCGCGGGGCGTCTCGCTTTCCCCCGAAAGCGTCGCAAGAATTATAAAGTTGGGATAGGCGAGTTCTGCCTCGCTCCGTCTCGGCGACTCCGTCTCTCCTCCGCCTCTCACCTTTAGCGATTGCCACCGCAGCCACTTCATCTCCCGACAATGTTGCGATCGTCCTCCTTTACTTCCGTCAACTCCGGGTCTCCTCGTCTGCCGTATCTTTTTTCGCCGCAAACCAACGGAAACTAGGTGGCTCGCGGTGACGGATGGATGGCGCTAACCCTTGGTCAACCCGCCTCGATGGAAGCTCGTCGAATTTACAAGTCGGCTTGTCGCGGTCGCCCCTTGCCACTACCAAGCACCGTTACACCGAGGCAAATTTATTAGTAGTCGCTACGATATTGCATTATAACTTCCAAGTATGCGTGCATTTATAAGTATTTATTATAATATGATATAGTATTTGTTTTTTACATATTGTTCGCTCTGTCGATCACACGAAAGAAACGTGATTTCTTCGGACTTCAGAAGATTTCGTTATTTGCTCAAAGTTTATGCTGTGTATTATAAGTAAAAGGTGTATAAAGTTTACACGTATATTAATGTTCCTTTATAGACTAGAAAGGATTATTTAAAGGTATGTCTTTAAAGGTTCCTTTAAAGACATACTATTCTAGAAAAATTTAAGCCACGCCCCTCTTGTACACTGATAAATAAGTAACAGCAAATTTAAAAAAAAATTATTTTTACTATTAATAAGAGTAAATATAATAAGTGTAAAACAATTTTTAGTAATTTTTATATAAAAGCTACTATATTTGATTATCCGACATATCACTGACATATATTGTTTATTAATATAATGTTTTTGCCCGGCGCCTGAGTATAGCGATGGTAAGGAGTTTTATGAATATCAAATTCAGCTTTTATTTTCTAAGCAAAAAATAGTTTTAAATTTATTTAGTTTTAACAGCAAATAATGAGTAATTAATAATAATTATTAGGTCGACATCTTTGGCATACTGAGAAAACAGTAATAGTATAATTTGAAACTTTTTATAGCAAAAATAATCTTTGTAACGGCACTTTTTAGTAATTACTCTTTTAGGTACTGAATTTTTAAATTATAATATTACTTCCTTACAAACTAAATTTTGTAAACTGTAAATGTCTTTTATAAGTTTTGCTATTTCATATAGTTATAACTATATATATATATAACTATATCTATAGACATACTATAAATGCTCATATAACCCAGAAATATTATAAAATATAGTTGGAACTGTTAATAAATTTTTCTGAGTGTAATACTTAAGAAGACGGAGCGCAGTACTGACAATTCGAGTTGCACATTAGACAGTTTCCTCCTCGCAACGACGCTCATAAATTGGCTCCTCCTCCCCCGTACTTCGGCTTTGGTTTAAAACGCTTCGGGGGCACGCAAGTCAGTTGCGGTTGTTTTTTTTCCCCTATTTCATTTATTATACGCAATTATTGGATTTAGTAATGGTTAAGCGGCGTTACATCGGATGAGTTCTTGAATGGACCATCGATAGACACGACTTATATCACGTGAATTCAGTTCGGAAAAATTCGTGTAACATTTCTATTTACGTAAATATCTTCCAGTGAAGAATGAAAGAAACAACTGAATGAGTATTTTTTTAGATAATTCAACCGGACAAAGTATTTCTCCAAAGTCATCGCCTTTTAAGCAAAATTCAAGAAAAATTTCTGGCACTTGTTTGTTTGAGAAAAGATAAACAGAAACTAAAATAAATGTTCTTATCTTTGAAAATCTTACAGTTGGAGGAGGTAACAAATTGTAACTTAGAATTTAAATTTTTAGTGAAATTATCCAAGCAGATATGATGATTAGATTGAAGAAAAAGTTAGTAATATTTTTGAGATTTTATTTTAAGATTAAAAAAGGTGTATTTGGGTTTGAAAGCTTAAGTTATACTTTCTTGAGTCAGTGGTAAAACGACTTGAATCAAATCATGATAGTCTGCAACATAAAAGTTAAACTTGCGTTAAAAAAATTAGAAAGAAATAAATAAAAAATATTATAATCCGTTTGTCACAATTTCCAAAATTTCTATAAAACCGATGTAAGCCTAGCCTAACATGTCAGAATATTTCTATTAAACAATGAATTGACGTTGATGATTTTTACGTTATACACTGATATTGTTAAATGAATATTTTATTGAAACAAACATTTATAATATGTATTAACAATTCTTTAAGGTGTGAAACCGAAAAGAATCAGAACAGGAAAGCGAAGATATCAATAATAAAAGTTTTTTTTCTATTTCTGAACACATCGCTGGTTGGTAATTTGGAGTTTACTTAATTTTACACTTTTGCTCAATAAATATTAAAAGGTACAACAAATCTCTTTTAGTTGCATTTAATATTTTGATATATACATATCAACCTAATGAATTATGAAAACAACTAAAGATTTAAGATGTACATAAAGAACATAAGCTTATGTAATAAATAAAAACATTAAAAGGAATCATAAAAACTACACGTGTCTTTATTTATTTCACAAGTTTAAACTCTTTTTTTTTTTCTTCTTTTATATATATAATCTTAAGTTGAAAAAACAGACGAAGTAAAATTACTACTTAAACTTTGTTGCAGTTTCACTTATCAACTTTGTTTTATAAGTTATAGATAAACATTTTTGATGACAAAAATTTCTTTTATTAACGTAAATCTTTCTATTCTCAAAAAAAGTAACATTTTTACAAAATTATATATTTAAAAAGTTTAAAACTAATATTATATAAATTAAAATCAGTAATTTTATATTGTCTGCATGCTTTCAGAATGATTACTAATTTGTTATATTTGCTAAAAATCAAAAACCTCTATCACTAACCGCTGATTAGAAAAGCCTCTTTACGTCACGATATCTAATCGAAACATGTAACAACTCTGATTACGTCAAATCGTTTGTGACGTAATAGTATTATATCTAGTTAATCACATAATTCAATTATGGACGTTAAAAAAAAATGATTTTGTTCAACTAACTTCAAAAATACAACTTTCATAGATGGACTATTAAATTGCGACTTGAGTTCAGACGAAACAGAAGGCTGATTTGAAGGACTTACCGTTGAGTTGAGTTCTAGTCGGATCATAAATTATACACTCGTCGGGAGATCGGGGCGACGAGGGCAATGGAGCCCATTGCTAGTGAACCCAAGAAGGTGTAACGGCGGGAGTCGCTGCATTGGTGCTAACGTAAACTCCCGCGGAACTGGCGTTGCTTGGCATAACATTCATGTTCGCGTTCGGGCTGGCAATGGCTGTCGGCGCCATGCCGTTATCGCCCATCTGCGCCGATGTCGAGCCCATTATACCCTGTTGGAAATTGAAGTCTAACGAACCGTCCATCGACAGCTCGTGCTTTATCACCTGAAACAGCAAACCAATGCCGTGACATAGGCGAACTAAGTTACACCGAATTCACAGCCTCGGCGCATCCATCGCTTGTCTAAGATTCGAAAGCATCCGAAACTCTTTCGAGGACAAATTTGTTCTATGGATTCGCTGACGAGGACTTAATTCCAAGTACAAATTCAATCAGGATTCCATCAAGATTACGGTAAGGTGCTTTTACTATAACCTTTGGTAATCTGATATCCATCAGGGTACCCTGCTAGAGCAAGGCTACAACAACTCCGAACGTAACTTTTATTTTTATGTATGAATTTTCATTTTGCAGATTTTATTTCACGGACGATTTTCATTGGAAGAAATATAATTCTGTAGATAAACTTCCGTGGAATCCTTTATAAAATCCAACATATTCTAATTCATACGTATTATTGAAAAGTTACTTTTGGAATGAAATCAAACTATTATTTACAATAATTCTATCATTTGGAACCATTAAGGTTAGTTTAAGATTTAAACCATTTCTAAAGGTTGACTTCTTTCTGTAAACCTAATGAAGTCTGATTTAAATTTCTACTTGGGATATAAATTAGGATAAAATAAAATTTATCTAAAACTTCAAAATGGTTAAATACTTTCAGATGCCCCGAGTGGAGAAATCAGGCTGGATATAGTGCGGATAGATCAGTCCCCTGAGACGAAAATTCGTCTACTGCGTCTGCTGACGTTCCGCGCGCAGCAATATACATCGTATGCATAGATTTAATATTGTAATAATCATAATCAATAATTATTGATTAACAATCAGTAGAACTTAAACAAATTAAAAATTACAATTTATAAAATATTTTATTTCTGATTCGGTTCACTGGCGTGCTACTAGTACTCAGAGTCAGGGAGCTGGAATAGACAATATTCAGATACATTCAGACTATATCCAAATTAATTTTTCCACGCGGGAATGAAGATTAAAGATAAATTGGCTTATTGCATCATTATTAAAAGAACACTGAATTACTGTTTTATTATAATTTATAATCTTTTTATAATTATTCTTCAATTTTTCGTTAACGTTCATCAAACATTTACCACGTTTAAAACTTTTTTTTGAACAAATTGACAGTATAAACCATTTTGAAGGATCGTTAAAGTTCTCTGATAGAACAAACTGGTGCTTATCAAGTGCTTAAACAGTAGACGATGGAAATGCATGCTTCCATTTGCCCGAAGTCCATTCCTAATCAAACTTTTAATTATCTGTCAATTTTTAACACAAATAAATTAACCCGTTTTGACAGTTTGGTAGGCATTTATTATTATCAAAGGTATTATGTACAGTTATAATTTCTCTTGTAAAATTTGTTCAGAGAATTATACAATAATGAAAAATGAAATCTCTTAAACTGAATCATTTAATTAAACCCTGTTGACGATTATTTGAAAATAAATACAGTTTACTCTAATCATGCTTTAGAGTAAATTTTTCGACATAAGTCGCAATTCTTTACCGCTAATATAACTGACATTAACGAATTTCGTCGTAGATTAATTCGTTGTTCTTTTGGTGCAATTATACATATTTATAAGTAAGTTAACGAAAAGATGGCCCTAAGGCATCGAGTACTGCTTTCATCACCTCGTCGACGTTGCAGTCGAATCCGTGCAGCGTTTCGATATTGATGTTGAGATCATCAAGGAGAGCCGTGTTATTCAGAGCTCCCATTAATTGACCCATCATTGTGCTCGGTGTAGGAGAAGTGGATGGACTGGCAGCAGCACCTGGTTGCGTTTGTTTTTGTGGTTGTTGAGGTGGTTGCTGCGGTTGCTGAGGCGCCTGTGCTTGAGCTTGTGGACGTTGTTGCGATTGCAGAAGGTACTGGATGGATTGTTGAGGAGTGTTCAGAGCCGATGCGTTGGGCTCATTTTGTTGGTACGATGGTGACATACCAGAAACTGGACTTAAATTCTGCTTAAAGAAAGACAAAGTTGAGGTAGTTAGGAATTATTATTTTTATCCCGATATATCAGTATTGTAAATAAGTAATACTGAACGTTATGTATTCATTTTTGTTTTTAATAAAAAAACACAATAAATATTGACATAATAAGCCACTTTTTATGGACGATGTGTTCTTAAGACAACATTGGTTTTATTTGCACACTGGAAGAAAAATACTGAAACAAATTACAAAGATAATTGTTGAAATTGTGATCCACTTTATTGTTTAGAAATTGTAACCATGGTAATTTATTGTGGAGTTATATCAAGGTCATACTTTTTTTCATATTTTGTTTATTAAAGCTGACAAGATCTTGACTAAAATAAACAAAAATAATGAATGAATGCAATTTCCAAAGAATTAAATACATCTTGACTTCAGCATTTATATTTGTTTTTTGTACCAGTACTTTTTCTCAGTGTATTATTCAAATTAATAATAATATTCGTATCAGGTTATCATGTAGACGTGAACGACGAGTCCGAACACTTGCCACCGTTCCGTTCGCAATGGTGAGGTGGTGAAAAGACGCCACTGGCGACCCATCAAATCCATAACCAGACGCTCACCAAGCATACGCCTTCACCACTACACCATGGTGCCGGGTCTACAATTAAATTAATTGAACTTTATAATTGAAGTTATTAAACCATTTTAATGAACTTATCAAAATATTTATCCAATGTAGAAGAAATATAGATGAAATATTTAAATATTTCAGTCATTTCAATGACGTCTAATCAGATTTCATATAATTTAATCTTTCTTCATCAAGCAGAATTAGAACTAATTATGTAACGCTAAATCGCATTATGATTTGGATTCAATGAATCTGCATCAATCTATTTATATGTAATTATTTTTTCAACATTAACTTTATCATTGATCGAATCATGTTATCCTTGAACACATCGTGATAAGATATAATACTTTTCTGTGATAAGATGCAAGAGTATAAAGAATTATGATTCGTTGGATAGTTAATAAACAATAATATTTGCTTACCATTTGACAGGCACAAGATTGTAGGCGGTGGATGGAGCATCGTGGTTGATTTGATGTTTGAGATGCAGGTGGAAGGCCATACGGCGAGGAACCCGTACGAATCGAACTGTTTCGTTGATAGTGGGCCTCGTAGTAGGGTGGTGGGGGTCCTGCCTGTTGTTGGTGATTTTGTTGCGTTGACTGGAACGTCTGGTAAGGTTCAAGCTTCATGTTCTCAGCCAAATTCCCCGCTGAAAAGATCAGTATGAAAATATAGTTCAGTTACAAAAGTGCATTTGATACAACGAAAAGGAATTCTCTGGTATTTATTATTTACCGGCAAAGATTTTACGGACTGATTTTTACTTAAAATAATTTTTTATCTTGAAAATGTTCTTTTAATAATTTGTTCACGAAAGTTAATTTTTTAATTTGAACATATTTATATTATTGTAGGATAAACTTGTAATTTGTATTAAGTTGGAGATAAAAAGGAGAAACTCGCAAAATAAAAAAAACAAGAGTAAATTAAATGTATAAGTGCACAAATGCCATATATTTTATAAATAGATAATTAGAAATTGTACACTCGCAAAATAAATACAATACGGAACGACCGAACGGATATACAAGCCCATGGCGCTTACCTTGCTGTAAACGAAAGTTCCCCCCCCCCCCCTCTTCCGCTAATTCAAAATAAAATAATTTTGGTCTATCGAAATAATCCTACATTTTTGTTTCTATAATTAAAATTGTTTAACATGCGTTTGTCATGAGTCTGGTATGAATTCTCTGATTGTTTATTAGATCATACTTTTCAAGTGGGTTATAAATGATATTTTACCTAATTGTTCAGGACTGTAAGATCCTGTATACGGGGACGACCATTCCGTTTCGCTCATAGCTGCGGGTATCGGACTAAGTCTTCCGCCGGAAGAAGCATTGCTGGACGCTCTTGGACTGTAGACAAATAATATCATAATATTAATTTCAAAATCCTCGACACAAGTTTATAGTATTTCTGTTTAAACTGAGTGCCTTATTGTACAAGTTGGGTAATTTCCAAAAAAGTTTAAAGTTATAATTTATGTCGCTTGTAGTAGTACAACGCATGAACTTGTTTCATTAACTTTTCTGGCTACATTAAATCTCGCATAATAAAAAGTGGGGAACTATAAAATGTTGCATATATTGATAATTTATCTGCCTGATTTGGTATATCCGATCAATCTTCAATACAGTTGTAAGACTGAAATCTTTGGACAATCCGAAATTTTGTTGGCTAACAATTGCCAATATTGCAAGGATTATTTAGAAAAAAATGCATTGAAGATTAATGAGAGGCGAATAAAATAAAAAAAAGAAAGTAATGTTTTAACGTTCATGTATAAAGTGTTGAATTTTATATGGTCCGTTGAAAACCTTTGTAATAGGAGCTTATGTACATAGAATCTAGTAATATGGAAATGATAATCTAATAATTCTAATAACTATATGTATTATGAAGTTAGAAAATGTTGAAAAATTTGTTAAACTTAAGACGACAGCAGAAAAATGAATGAGTTAATTTTCCCATAAAAAGTAGGATTCGAACCCCAGAACACAATTCACGAATATATTTATTATAAAATGTGAAAGAAATGTTAAAACAATGTACATATTCCAATAAATCTACAGGAAAAAAAATTAATTATACTTATTTTATACTAAAAAAGTAATTTTTAATATTACGTTATATGTGTGTTTGGATAATAAACACAACAAACTCTAATAAATTATCGACATTTGTATTATTGTTTCTCTTATTTCGTACGAAAAGTAATTAGTGACAGTGGAAGGTCAAATATATCTATTGGAAATATCCAATAACAGTTATATTTCTTTAAGTTATTTTTTATTTTTTTAATAAATGTATTAATTAATGAACAATAAGAAATGTATGAAGTAATTTGATATTTAATTAGTTTATCAACTTACTATAAAATTTCATTACTAAATAAACAACTTGCATTTTAATTTCTGTTGAAAGTGAACATTATCTTTACACTATAAATATATATAAAAAATAATAATAAAAAAAAAATAACATTGACTGATAAAAATTTAAGAAGTCATATTTTTACTTTATCATGTTATATTTTGACCAATCAATTATTACTATTTTACTATTTTTCATTGTGTTTCATATTTTTTCTGCCATATTTTTCTCATTATACACTGCACATCGTTGTGAATTCTCACAAGTGCATAAAAGCACTGCATTTAGCATATATACAAATTTTATAATTAATTTAACATGTACTATTGCGTTGCGTCTTTGTCATATGTAATTTATATCGTTGCGTTATTAGAACATTGCTTATTTCTCATTACGTGTATGTGTATATATGTGCGTGCGGGGTGTGTGCATGAGACTGTGTTTATTTAGCAAACATAAATTGTAAACAATACTCATTTTTTTGTGCACGAATAAATTTTCAGTAAAGAATCCTGTAGATTTTGGAAGAAAATGGTAAAAATAATTTGTATTTTTACCTGTATTTTACTGTACAAACAACGATTTGAACTTCAGAACTTGGTTTTGTCCCGTTTTTTAAGAATCAAATCGTGTAATCTTACATTCAAATATCTAAACAGACATAGTTTTTCCAGTGTACCAATGTATACTAAAATTTGCGATAAATAAATATTTTCCATATCTATCATGTCCTATAATGTCCTATAATTCGACTGAAAATGTCTTCTGGGGTTGTTTTGCCTTTTATAAAGGTATACTTTATATATTCCATATTTTTAATGATAATTTTAAAAACGAAGATCTCCGTTGTAGTTGACGATAATATTTATCTGTTTCAAAAGTGTTCCAATACCGTTAACAAATGTTTTAAATTTAATGCACAGAAATGTTGTCATGATGAAATAATGATAAAGGGATGAATTGCGGTGCTGTTCTTATCATAATCTTACCGGAAATCAGGTGAAAGTTGGAAACCACTTGTGGGATGAAGTGGACTATCTGGGAAGAGGTCCAAACCTTCACTTACACTACTACTGGGACTGGGAGTTGCGTCGGCTTGTAAATTACCGTTCCTTAGAGCTTCTACCTTCTTTTTAACTCTACCACGTCGCTTCTCATATTTGCTAGTTTCCATTGACGTTGCTCTATTTGTTAATTGAAATTTACAAATATTATTATAACTCCCTTACCCTCTAAGCTCGATCTCTAAGCTTTCACATATTCATCATAGCATTGCATTCTTAAGCTTTCATTTAACGTCATTTTATTTTATCTAACTCAATCCAAAAAAAGGAAAATGTTTCAACGTTTATTTTCTTTTTTTTATTTTATAAAATGAACACATAACACCTATATTGTTCAATTGCAACGCACAATATACACGGGGGAAAAACAGGCCATAAGACTCATCGAATAACAGCATTAATTCAGCTCAGGATTATAATCTAATGCTAGCAACATTAAAAGTACATATGCTCTGTTGTAAAATCAGCACGGCAGCGCAATGTACAAAAAAAAATATGCGTGATCAGCATGGTGTATCGTGCTGGCCTAAAATATAGATCACAAGATAAACCTTCTTTTGTTCTACTGACTTCAACAAATGAATGGTTTATATTAATTTATAATTAAAGTTTTACACGATCACCATGCAGGATCAGCATGATATGGTTCAATATGGTCTGGCTAAACTGATCCAATGCGTTTATTTTTTCCCGTGTATAAATCAACTTTTATGTGAATCCAAAAATTTTGAATTAATCTAAATAATTTTTTCACTGCAACTAAGCAGACTTATCTAGACAAAATATTTCTACGGGGAATTTTGATTTTCATAGAATTATTTATTGTGGGAATTTAT
Source organism: Leptoteleia sp. ZL-2020 (assembly GCA_022817305.1). NCBI lineage: Eukaryota > Metazoa > Arthropoda > Insecta > Hymenoptera > Scelionidae > Leptoteleia > Leptoteleia sp. ZL-2020. The sequence continues at coordinate 1,411 of JABFPN010002750.1, read as the reverse complement.
TGTTCAGTCATCGAATGGAATTGTTCGCTTGTATCATTGAATTTGTTTTTCGTGTACTCACCTTCTACGAGCAGATTTTCCTGGCTTTGCGTCAGGGTTGATCATCCACCACGAGCTCTTACCCGTTCCTTCATTTTGAACACGCATAAATCGGTTGTGCAAAGATAAATTATGCCTTATCGAATTCTGCAACAAATCAAAATTCAGGATAATTAATTTCAAGTTGTCCTGTTTCATAATTTAGTTGACAAATTAAACGTTTGCCAATTTAAGATTTTTTAATTTTTTCAATTATATGCACTGAATAAAAAACCGTCAAATATTACTGTGCTCGTTGTTGTTTTAGAAAGGAAAAAAATATAGTCATTTCTGCAGTAATTTGTAAAGACTTTTTCCACGTAGTAAAATTGGTATAAATCGGTTGAATAAGGTTCGTTTGCTGTAAACGATGATAATTAATCCAAAGAAATTTTCCTCGGTGTGAAAAAAAGTTGTAGACTGTATTTCTCAAGCAAATTGAATACCGCCAAATACCTTCTTATCGCGCACTCATCCAGTTCAGTCAATCCCAGTAATATTAGATTACAACAAATATTCACGCCCAATTAAGCCAATTACTAAATAAATTTAAATCCAAGTACAATCCGCCACAAAATAGTTTCCCCTACAAGGCGAGTCTCTAAATAATTAGTAAAGTAATGCATTTTAAACGAAGTTAAATTTATTCGCCCCCAAAGGTAGACGTTCGACGAAGGGTGAACGCCATTCGCGAATTTAATTTTGCCATCGTTCGGAATGAGGTTTACTTCAAGTTGTACATTTTTCGTTTGAGTGTAATTATATGATGAAGGAAAGCATAAAAGAAAGAGAAAATGAAGGAGAGAAGGGAGAACGAAGGGAAGGAAAGAATGGAAACAGCGATGAAGGAAGAAAGAGAGAGAAATGAAACGGAGTAAAAGAAAGAACAAGGAAGGAAGATAAGGGAATGAAAGTTAGAAAAGAGCGAAGAAAGTAAAAGAGAAAACAAAGTGGGAGAAGGAGAAAACAAAGGAAGAAAAGAAAAATGGAATAGTTTAAGGTAAAACATGGGGACATTAAAAAAATACGATGATGATAAGAAATGAATAATAACTGTTAAATAGATAAACAAATTATATACGTGAAAACCTGTTTAGTCGTCTAAAATGCTCTTTTATTCGCCTTTTACAAATATTTACATTCGTAACGTTTAGCAAATTATCATGAATATCATTAAATCATTTAAAACTACAATAAAATTAACTTTTTTGTGGTACCTTTTTATAAAAGGTAAAGCCTTAAGGAATAGAATAACGTAGAGAAGAGAGAGAGATTGAAAGAAAAAAGACGATAAAGTGAGAGCGTGGGAGTGGGAGAGGGAGTGGGAGAGGGA
>JABFPN010002749.1:0-20843 GCA_022817305.1 Leptoteleia sp. ZL-2020 | reverse complement strand
AAAAAAAAAAAAAAAAAAAAAAAAAAAAAAAAAAAAAAAAGTTGTTCCCAGTCGAATGTTAATTTCCAATAATTAAGGTGTCCCATTATTCGAAGAGTGATATTTCGTTCGGTATTGGCGGTGCTTTTGGCGCTTTCATTTCGCAAATGATACGGCCTGGATGACAAAACGCGCCTGGGAACGGTTATGTTCTCCGAATCGAGGATAATGGACGACATAATCAAGGTACCGACCCGGCTAATTGAAAAATTCAATGTCTCGAAGGTGATTGATAATACATAAACGAAGAATTATATCACGAGTTCACATTTGTGAAACAATTTATACGGTGGCCCCCCTACGGGAGAGCGTCATTGTCTCGGTCAAAACGAGCCGCGCTCGGTCTTGGCTTCGATTTTTTGAATCCCTCACTTCTACGGCGGAGACGTATGCGGATCACCTTTCGGAATTCGTGTCGGTCCCGCCGGGGGGCACGTCGGCGCGCTCTCCGTATAATTACCGCCCAAGGAGGTAACCTCGTCTCTATCACTGGAACACGTAACCCTTGCTATAAATGCCCTCTAATCACCCGTATGACTTCAAATAAATGGCGTTAGTACAATGAAATGTGATACCGTTTTCATTTATAATTACGTCATAACGATAATGGAATAAAGTTCAGCCGAGTTTGATAAGACGCGCCTTTATTTTGAATAGTTCAGCGAGGCAATATTCGGGTAATTACGGTTTCATAGTTTGACTTATAGGCGAGCGTGTACTGAACAAATTCTGTAAACAACTGTTACAATAGTTCCGTGATTATTTCTTATATAACAATTTATCTGGACCCCTGGAAAATTTAAGCAAAAACTGTAATAATGTTCTATAAAATGGAGCTAATATTAGTTAGAATATCTTATAGAGGTTACAAAGTAGACAATAATTTTTTATGCGCTGGATCATAGACGAACTTTTAAATAATTCTCGTAGTATATATTAATTAAGTATGAGAAGTCAATAAACTTTGTTTTCGCGGTCTGATACATAATGTATCGTTTTATTGAACTATTATTGAATTGTATAATTACTCGAATTATTGCAATTTTTAATATTATTATTAACTTAATTGATATAATTTTAATTTGTTACGCAATACTTTGCATTTTTTGATAATTAAAAATTTGTTATAATAAGTTTTCATTATTATATTAGTTAAAGCTTCAGTAAAATGTTCAAAGTTCAGGTTGTACTCTTATTAAAAAAATAAAATGAATTATAATTTCAAAGATAATATAGTATAGTTGAAAGTTAACGAAAATGTTTATCCATACAATTCGCATAATTATCTTCAAATAAAGTTTTTATCTTGAAAAGAAAATTTGATCTCCTTATCAAAAGGGTAATCAAAAATCAACATAGTTTTCGTGAATAATTTTTGTTAATATACAATTGAAGTATTTAAAGGAAGGAATTAAAATATTTCATACAAAATTTCTTACGTTAAATTGGTAGAAAGAATCCTTTATTCAGTCATTTAATATTGCCAACTTTCTAATTAATGGGTTTAACTAAAAAAATCCACACTCGTGACATCTGCAATCGAATACTTGTATGCAAACATGTATTGCTTGTCATTTGATCAGAGATTCTTCATAAGTCATCATTATCACTCGTGTTATACGCATAATCTTCGAAGACATAAAAAGCTCTTGGAAAGCCACCAGAGGCTTGTTTACATTTGTCTTTTCTGACTACTTCAGTGGCTTATGCCACCCGGGTCGCGTCTCCTCTTCGGTCCACAAAGACTGTTTTATATTCCAATCCACTGCATTCAAATTCACGCGACAAAGCTGTACAAAGGGAGCCTTGTTAATTGCGAACACTCGGTAGCGCGATAAAAGAGCGTCCAAGTCGCTACGAAAGTGTAATGCACTTACGAAACTTGCGTCGAATTACGTAAATATTCCAAACGGGTACCAAAAGCATAACGGTGTACCGATGCACTTTGCCTCTTTTTTTTTTTCTTCTATTTCGGTCCAATCACTGTTAGGAAGTGGAAATTCTTCGCTCAATCTTGTACCTTGTCTGTTTTATTAGACGCTTGTGAATTTGAGCTATGGAATGTTATTTCTGGATTGCGATCGTCGCTTCGGTTTGTTTATACGTGGGTGGGACGGAAATACAAGAAGAGTGTCGCGGTGGACCAACAGCAGCATCGGCGCGCTAAGAGGAGACGCGAGCCATCTGCCAAGCAAAATCGTTCAGGTCTATTCTCGACGACTATTTTCAATTCGATGATTATGTTCATAGCACTTATTAGTAACATCGAACAAGACTCAAATTCTGCTCGGACACGCTTGAAAGTAGCAGATTTTACGGCCGTTTCAAGGGATAGAACGCATAACGTTCGTTGTTATTGTTCAACAAATAGCCCAATATTTTAAATGGACGCGAATTTATGTGTTGGGATATAATTATATATTATTTCATTTGAGTTTAAAAGATTAATATGTTCAATGTTTATTTTATTATAATAGTTTTCACGATTAATTGTATATTTGTTTTAAATAATTTTGTGGTAATATTTTAAATTATAAATTGTTGCCTTAAATTTAATTATAAATTTTAGCAAATTCGTGTATTTAAAGTTACTATATGCGTACTGCATTCACAAAGATACGTCTATTGATAAAAATGTGATATTGAAGAATTTATTATAGTAATTCAAGATATATTCACCTTTTTCAAGGCGCGGCATGGAATCACATCGCGCAGACGTACTGCGACGAAAATAGAACGATGTCAATAATTCGTTGAGGTTGTAAGAAATCTTCCGGTCCTTAAACAAGTTACTGGTAGTTGAAATTATTGAAAGTTAATAACTTGTTTTAGCTGGATTTACATGCACCATGGATGTATTATGTACCCGATCAAGTAGAATCATAATGCATTAGTTATTCTTTACAGAAACTTGAAATTTAAAATTCAGAAATCGTAATGAAAGTTTTACTTTTCCAAAATAGTCAACTTCTATTAATGTAATGAGAAAAAAGTTAACATTAATAAATATAATTTTAATACAAATGTTATTGTTAGTAAAACTTATAAATTTCTTTTAAAAGAAAAATAATTTTGAAGCAAATAAACATTTTTATGTGTGATAATGATTCTTTTTAACATCAATACTATTATAAAAATTAATAGCTCAAAAAATCTAGAATTATAATTAATAAAAATATATATATAATGTAATATTATTTCCATAAATCGTGAAACGTTACCATAAAATATAATAACTTTCATAGAAACTTTTTCGCGTGTTTATAATGGTATTCTTGACAAATTGTTTAAATGATAAAATACGCAATTAAAGCGCATAAAACTGAAATCAAATAATGTTATTCAAATGAAATTGCTTATAATAACAAATTTATTGCAAACCAACGGTTCTTCTCGGTTGAATATATAAATATTAAACGCGACATAAAACGTGCAATCCCTTGCAGCGTATGCAATTTGCATTTATTCCCGAAAAAGCAGCGTATTTTTCAAAGAAGCTGTTGTGTCTTTGTTCAGGGGCATCTTGACCGTACCTTCCTTTATGCGATGTTCTTTCCACTCGTTCTTTTTTTTTTATTTTTTTACTTTAAAGAATTCATCAGACGTTCATTTGACACAAAATCTTTGAGTAACCACTGGTTACCCAAAGTGTCGCCTGGCGGGCTTGCGTGCGGGAATGCGACGAAGGAACCGATCATTATACGCTCGGTGTGTCACCCGGGGTCGATAATTTTGTCGAAAGTCCCGGGTAAAAAAATCGGCACTAAAAATTGCGATCAGAGGAAGGCGATGTCTGCGTATTTATTCATTTCGCGTCGTGACAACGGTGCATGGTTAACCGCGAGCAATGGATCGTGTCGTTTATTCAATTCCACCGTTTCATTTTTTTTCACACACACACATAGTCCATTATGTAACACGCAATTTATCCCACAGCTCTTTTCTCGGCGCGAAATAACGGCCATTCGCAATAACTGACGCTCGATAGTCCTAACATTTATTCGGCACATAAAATGACAGACGAGTTTAATTAACAATAATAACCCTTTCAGTCATGATTGTCTTTTCACTGAAATGTCGTCTAATATGACAAATATTTTCACCATAAAACGTGTCTGCAGGATTTTGTTTTATATTTCATAAATGATACTGCCTGAAATAATAACAGAAAATGGAATAATTATTCATAAATCAGAAATGAAATAAAATATAATTAAAAAAGTATAATTTAAATAGAAAGAATATACTAAAGAATACATGAAATAAAGTTAAAAAGAAATATAAAAATTAATAAACATCAGAGATAAAAATAAGTAATATTGTAAAATTTAAGTGAATTTATAATTTGAATATGAAAGACTCAAACTCTGTGATAGTAGACCTTGAACATTGCGTTAATACTTCAGGAACTCCTAATTGAATTTCTACCATGGCAATAAACAAGCATAATTTTTGCGCAAAAATTTGATTCCAATTTGCCGACAATTCCGAAAGGGAGAAAAACAATGAAATTTCAAACGAAGCCGTAGAAAAATGACTAATGGGCTGTTTCCACTGATTAACCGCAAGCCAGTGGTTTGCCATTGTCTAAGCCTCAAATTTAATAAATGAAGCGTCAAATGTTCCGAGGCCGAGATTAATTTTGCCGACTACGTGGCGTTACCTGAGATAAATAGTGTCGCGACGCGATTCGTTGGTAAAATAAAGCGTGAAGTGCCGCGGCATTCTTTTTCGGTGTCTTTATGGCCGGCAGCACGTTTCTCGCCGAGGGCCCTTTTTCTCGGTTCCTTTCGGCCGGCGAGCGCGATGACACGGTGCTTTTCTCGCAAAAACAATGCACGTAGGATGACTGTCAGACTGATCGGTAGAAAATCTTGCGCCCTTCTTAAAAAAGGTGTGACCGGCCACGCCTTGTGGTTCGGGGGTTGCCACACCGCGCTCGTAATGAAAATTACTTGCCACATGGGGCCGAACGGTGGTCTAGCTTTCACCCGAGTGTCTCATCAGCGCTCGCTCGTCCTTTCCTGCCTGGCGCCATGTTTCATTGTTTATTCACAGTGGGCTACGGTCATGTTATTTGTTCACAAATGACGGGACACTTTTTATCAAATAAAAGAACAAAAACGGGGAAGAAGAAAAAAAAAAATTACCGAATGATACAACGACGTTCCCCCGAACTGATCCACATTCGATTAATCTGTGACGATATATTTTTTAATATAAATGTTACGGAATTATTCATGAAAATTGTAATAAATCATCACCGGTGTTCTCACAACATTTGTACAATTAAAACCAAATCATTGGATGAAAAAACAATACGTCCGCCAAAGGGATGACAAATGGACTTTTTGATCAGATAATTTTCATACCGGTTATATGTGTGAAGGTCTAATGACCACCGAACACTGTTATTATTTTTCACCATTCAAATTTATTCGACGAAAAAATAAATTAATCGAATTAAAATAATACACTCCTGCAATTTGTAGGAAAGTGTTCTACGGACGGAAAAAGGACGTATTACAAATTAGTATATCTTTAAATATAGCCAGGACAATCTCTACCCTGAGAGAAAAGATCTGAGCTATCGGTAAACATAACTAAATAGCCTCTGTATATACTCGACGCTCCCATTTTCCACATGTTCGAGACCGGAAACGCTCCCATTTTCGTTATGGCGCAATTGCGCACGTGTTTAGCGCATGTATATTTTAATTGGTTACTACTATTCGGTTGTTTCGGTTGTAATCTGCCTTAAACTGTATACAATTATTAACGAATTAAGCAAGTTTAAATTTCCCGCCAGCGATATTCAGTTATTATTGGTCAAACAGCGAACCGGATATAGCGTTTCAATAACGAAACAAATGGAACATTTCTGCTGAAAATGGGGAAGAAATTTTTCTGAAAATGAGAGCGTTTTGAAAATGGGAATGTGGAAAATGGGAGCGTCGAGTGTATTTGTATAATTGTTTAGTTGCACAAATAATTTATTTTTCTCTAGATATGTAATTTCTAACAAAATAATTTCAATGAAACAAAAAAATGTAAATCATATATGATAAACTAAATTTTTAAACTAACTAATATCAAATTATTACGCAATAATAATATTAATTTATGGGCAATTAGGTAATTATTGATGTGTAAGCTTAATGTTTAAAAAATCACGCTCAAAAATTTTATAATTGAGTATTTTAGTAATTTGAGCATTTTGTTAATCAAAATTCATTGCATTAATGTTATAATAATATTACGTAATAAGTACTATTGCACTTCATTTAGCACAATGCTTATAATTTTAAGCTTTAAATTATTTCCCTAAGAGTTAAATATGAAAATATACCACACATGTTTAATCATCAGATAAATAAAATTAATTATTTGTAGTATAATTATTTAAAATCTTCGGATAATCCTACTATAATACAATGTTATTATTTCGATTATACCGTACGTAATTTAAATACCATCTAATATTAAAATTTATTTAGGTTATTGACGAATGTAAAAAAAATTACATACAAATTATGTCGCAACTTAATTAAAAAAAAAAAAAAAGAATTCTTTGTTCTACCTAATTAATGTTGTTTTAAAAAGTATAATAAGAAAAACTTTTTAATATTCATTTTTTCTTAATGCCCACATTATTCTTTAATTAAAATATGACAAAAAGAATGTCCCTTCTCGATAAGATAACGCTTACTAAATCCAGTCATTAATATTATCAACATGTAAACAGTGAAACAACACTTAATCATTTCATCATTAAACACCAGATTAACCATTCGAATTTACTACGATTTATTCGCCGATAATTTTGATAAACAGCCTTGATTTCCAATAGCAACTTCACGAAATTATTCACGACAATTATAATAAATCATAACTGCTGTTCAAACAACATTCGCATGATTAAAATCCCATCATCGGGGGAGTAAAAAAAAGCAATATGCCCGTTGAAGAAATGACAAATCGAGCTTTCGATCAGATAATTTTCATACCGGTTATATGTGTGAAGGTCTGACAACCACCAATTGCCGGTATTGTTTTTCACAGGAAGCGCCGGCACCGTGTCCAGGATTCTAATGGTTCTCGGCGCGGTATCGGGAATCGACGAAACGAGCCGATAATTACGCCTGTCATTATATCTCCGAGTGAGGAGAAGGCGCAGCGTCATCGCGCAGGCAATTTACATCGATTGGGACTTTAAACGAGCCATTGTGAGAAAAAAAAGTCCCGGGGAATAATATAACGCACGGTTAATTAAATGTGGGTCTCGGCTCACGCCAAACGGCCTTTTGTCACTCGACCAAACAAACGGTAACGAAGCTTAGGAATTTCGAATTCATTACCCATTGCGAAAAGGGAACCCTACACCTACCTACCGTGGAACGTTTGTGTCCTCGTTCGGTTCCCCTCTTGAGTTTGAAGTGGCAAGGTAATTGCTTTTCCGTTGCTTCCTTTCAAAAACAATGAGCGCGCCTTTTGGAACGAATTTGATTTTGGTGAAATTGGTCAACGGGTATCATTGGCCCCCGCATACTTCTCGTCGCTAATAACGTTAAAAATCGATTGCCGGGATAATTAAAAGACAGTTGGATGGGAGCTCGAGTGGCGGACCGTTTCACGGTAGAATGCTGTGCGGCGTTTTGGCGCCCCCAAAGACAGCAAATCTATCAGGTAAGCAATATTTCATCAAACGCAGGTAAAAACGTCGTGGAGTCCTTCGCCTCGGTCCTTTCTCGCGCTTTTATTTCTTCCAGTTCCTTGACAAAAGCGCCCAACAGCAGGCGAGTTATTATTATTGGGAGCCTCCATTGTCCTGCTGTCAACAATTAGTTTAGATGATGCTTCAACATTTCCGCGAGCACAATGCTGGCTTAGGAGGTTTTGATATTCCGTAAAGCGGCACAATTTCACGAAAATTTCCTTACTCGATTCCTTTCCTTATAAGTAATTTTCATCATTTTCGTAAGTTATCAAGTCGGAGCTCGAAAAATGTAAGCAATTCAATTAGAAAAATTGTAGCCATATTTGTTAATAGGAAAGATATTCTTTGATTAATAGATTTTAATCGCATATATGAGTGTTGAATAAATTTACGACGGATTTAAGAGTTTAAAGTAGTTTTGATTATTTATTATTAAATTGCGTATCTTAATGCATTGTCTCTTAAAAATGTATAAAGAAATTGAAAGATTAAATCGGGAACAAATGCAAATTGCTGAAGTATACCTTCTGTATCTGCCAAGACGTATTCCAATTTTAACTGGAAATGTATTTCATAAAATTAATACTATTATTAATTTTGACTTGTAACAATTATATTGGCCCGAATATTTTTCTCGTGTATTTATCGCGTCTCTCGTATCTCATTCTATATTTGTAATACCATAATTGAAGAAGCATTAAATTCGAACGAGAAACAACAATGTCGCCAGACGCAACACGCGAAACGATAATCGAACCCACATGGCCCCTCTCAACCCGATTGCCGGGTGTCAATGTTTCCCTCACGTAGCTCCCTCGAGTTGAATTGGCGCAGCAAACAGATCCCAGGCCTCGTTTTCGCGGTTACGCATATCATTATTGCGGCGTTTTGCTGTTGAAACGGAAGAGCAGGAATACTGGAAACGAGCTGCGGCTAGCCGAATGTTGGGGCTTCCATTGTGACGATACTTCCTAGGCATGAAGGCCGTGACACAGTTGCATTCACAGCCGTTCTTTTCGCCGGCAATTGACTTTAATGTATCTCCGGCCTGGCGAGAATCCCGTTCGCCCGAACGGGATTCGATCGCGGCCACGGAACAGCCGAATGTGTAACATCTGGATCCGCCACCCCTGTAAACGCATTTTCACTGCCGGTGCGTTCGTGAGACCGTTTGCCGAACCATCTCGAAAATTCTTGCAAGTTAGTGAGAGAACTGCCCGAACCGTCTGTATATCCGCTTGTGAAATCGGCCGAATTCAGGTGGGTCAGGATACGTTTCCGACGACTTATCATCAATCGATGGATGGCTTCGTTTCAATTTCTTTTTGTTTTGTTTAAATGTAATGGGTTAGACCATTGTATTTTATATTTTGCACACATAGAACAATTTTATACACTGAGAAAAATATAACAGAAAAAATTACTGATTTTAACTGTATTTGAGCCACATGTCCGTCTTTTAATAAAAATTACTGTTCTTTAAAAGCAAATACACTAGTTTTAAATGTCATATTTATAGATAAAACCGAAAAATTTCCTGTTAGAAAACGGTAATTTTTATCAACAGACGGACATGTGGCTCAAATACAGTTAAAAACAGTAATTTTTTCTGTTATTTTTTTCTCAGTGTAGTGAAACGTAGTACACATTCTAGCAATTTAAATTGATTACAAATAAAGTAATAATAACTTTTTTTAATTTGTACAAAAATCAATTAGTATAACATCTATAACAAGATTTTAATTTGATAACAATGTCCCGACAACCAATAACAACACCCGCGCAAGAATTATTATTCTCCCATCTTCAAAGATATTTACAGGATCCCTTCCGCATCCCCATGACCCCACAAATACACAATCCAAAACTCTGAGCCAACCGTGCCTACGATTTCACGTTCTGCCCGATTGAATTATTTGTCAAAACGTTCGATATTAAACTCGCATTATCGAGGCCTCATCGGAATTCCCGGTACTCCGAATGGCGAACAGAGAACCTGTTAAAACGGAGAAAAGATTAAACGTACGATGGAAAGAGGACGTAAAAACTGGGTGAAGAAGGAGACGGAGAGAAAAAAAGAGCAGAATAACGGGGAAGAAAACGCGAGGTTATTATGGGAATTTTGTCTGTCAAAGTGCATTATTTTTTACGCCTTATGTTCGTAAGAAGTATATAAAACTGTGCCGGGGCACGGAGAAGAGTTTCCCATTGTCGGTGGATCTTTTCTCGGATTGATGGCGGCCAGGTAAGGTCATATCCTTCGGTCGGCCAATCACAATATTTTTGACGAGTTATGTCAGCATAATGGGCGCCGTGGATGTGCATTCAGCTGCGACGCAACACATGCCTTGGGCTCGTGATTCGCAGGACACAATGGGGGCCCGCCGTGGCCCGTCCTCGGGCCTTTGCGCGCACAAAGACATCCGTATCCTGCTTATCCCCCGGGAGACGCCGTGGAGCGTGCGTAACGCGCCCAGCCGGCCGTGAGTTATGAGGGACGCGATATTAATATTTTGTATCATCCTTCCTCGGGGCTGCCGGGATGCGCAACTTTGCCGGGGACCCTCCTCTGTCTTTTGTCGCTACTCGTACCAACTCCCCGCCGATCTTTGAGCGAACCGCGCTCACTGTAAAGACGCGCGCTCGTTGGGTTACGCTGCTTGTTCGACAATTGCGATATTCGATGCTTATTCGATTATGAAACGAGAATGCGCTTCCTTCTCGGCATTGTCGAGGCGCGGCTTCGAGAGATTTTCCCCATATTGAAAGTAGTCATTCAAAACGTACTGTTACTGTTTGGCCATTCAAGTTTGTTTCATCTACGGATTGCTTTTTTCTTTATTTTGTAAAATGATATTTTCAGTCCGAACTTTGACAGTTGGGCATTTTTGGAATAAAATTGTTTGTAGATTTTCGAAGACAGTGGGAAAAAGGGATTTTCGTACTAATCGATATTTATTTACATTTGCAATATAGCTATCTAGACTTGTAGATATACAGATATTTTGATGATAATGAAGATTGTAAAATAGAGTATTGAGTTGGTATTGTGAATAATATGTTTGCTTTACTTCGATTAAAGGATTATAGATTGGGAAAGAAAGAAGTTTTCTGAATATATCTATTGCAAACATTCTTACCGTTATTTCAAGTGATTTAAATAAGAAGAAAAAAGTTCGGTTGTGCAATTAAAATCTTCACTTAACCGTGAGCAAGCATAAATTTGGGCGTAATCTAAATTGATAGCAATATTTTGCCCTTATCGTTTGGAAAATCAGCGTTACTATAATTCAAAGCAGATTAATACCAGCGGACTTTTTCTTTTAAGTGTACATTGTAAAATAATATATCATTCGGTGCTCGGTAATCGGGAATTATGTACGAGAATTGCATATGGTAATTTATAGCAATTTATTAATGGATATTTACAAGTACACATGAACAATTGAACATTTCCACATAATCGAGCGTTTCGCTCACTCTGATTCATTTAATCTCAGGTTTGGCTTAATCGAGCATGACTACTTAAATAGTCATCGATTCAGTAAGAACAAGAAATTTATCGATTCCAAGAAAGCCAGACCTACAATTTTTTGTTGAGTGTCTCCGAGAAATCACGAGGTCTAACGTTTCCTACAACTGTCACGACGTCGTGCTATGACTTGTCATTTCAATTATTTATGGACATAATTCGTGGCCAGTGACCGCGTAATTTTATTAGCGCGCAATCTCAAATTCTTGTACAAATTTACCTTTCATTATTGGGCCGTCGATATTGCCGAATACGCCCTCTAATTGGAAGCCGAAGAAAACTAACAACGGGACGAAGAATCCCTCGAACGCGTTCAATTAATTCGCAAATCTTTGATCCGGCGAAATATCGCGGAATCAGCCTAATGGAAAAAGGGGTCCGGCGCTTGCGATTTTGTGTTTAACATCAAGTAAAAACCAATTACTCGAGGATGCTTGTTGGACACTGTGAAATTCGGCTCCTGTGCAAAGGACCCCGCGGGCTGTTATTCCAACAAAATGTATCCAGTCAGAAGGGCGCGGGTCACGTGTCACTTTGAAACGCGCGTCAAACGAGAATGACACGGGACAAACGTCTGCGCGGGGTATTTGCTTTTTTCAATCGTACCTCCGACTTTCGCTTCGTAAACATACAAGTTTTAATTACGCGACCGCAGCATCGTTTGCGTTCAACTATTAAAGGTGTCACTTTCAATGTTCTCTTCTCAAATGGAACGAATGTGATATTTGTTTTTTTTTTTTTTTTTTTTTTTTTTTTTTTTTTGCATGATTTGTTGCTTTGTACGCATTCAACATTTTCATTTACATTTTCTGTTAGTTGCAGTCTTTAACATTTTATACCCTTTTGTATTTAATATTAATTAAACATTGATAATGCAGATCATAGTAATCTCATGCATCTTTTTAGGATTTATCAATAAATATAATATACAAAGTGTATTCATTTAACTGAAATTTTGAGGAGATATAAATCAATTTAAATATTGTTATATTTTTCTTGATTATTTTATTGCACATTATACCAATTGAAAATAGATGCACGGAAAGGCAGCTGAAAAGATTTAATTCGGTTATCTTGTACGTCAAATACCCCCGGGCGTTCTCGAAGGACCGCAGAATTCGCTAATAACTAATTACGGTTCGATTGAGGCCATTGTTGGTTGTGAAAAAAAACTGCAATGTTATTACGAAGGATGCGGGGCGGTAGCTTTATCATAAGTGTCGAACGCAGCGTGTCCGTGCACGGCACGCGAAAACCGTGAGCGCGCGAAGCCACGTATCCCCCGGTGGAACGGGCAAAGCGCGCGGCAGTCGGCGTACGCGCAACGCGCCAAGGGGCGCACCGACGACCTCTGTGATCGGCGGCCCGTGTAATCGGCAAGTATGCAGATGATTAAATTTGCAACATAATCGCGGCAGCAGCCCTAAAGGCAACGGCAAAGGGCGTAAAGCGAGCTAAGCGGAGGTCGCTGGCTTCTCGGTTGGTAGTTTGACTCGCGGTCGACCAAAGGATTCATCCAAGTTTCCCTGGGCGCTGATAGCGCCGTTCTTGCGGCCTTACTTGGCATTATGATGCCTCGTCTTGGCGTAGCTCCGGCGTCTTGGCCCGCGCGCAACCAACGGCTACGCGGATCCTTTGCGACTCTGCCTCTAACATCGTTGCGGTTGGCCGAGCATCAAATCGAAAGGAAAGTTGACTCGCTAACTTTGAGCGCGATCATTGTTTCATCCCGAAAGCCGGAGCCCGCGAAAGCACGCTCATTTTTCAAACAATCCGAGCCACTTTAATCCCGCTCTTTCCGCGATTATTCGCCCGAGACATCTGTCGATGCGCCGCTCAAAGTTTCTCCATGGCTAATCTCCCGATACCCGCAATTAACGAGGCGAATTGGATTGATGTTGCTTGTGCAGCACGGTTTCTAGTTCATCGGCGATTTATTGGCGGCTCGGGCAAAAACCGGCATCGCGCCGGCGCCTGCTCCGTTCGGGCTTCCTCGTTGGAAATTTATGAAAATTGTGGAGGTGATGATTGTAAATGGGTAACTTGCAAGAGACCAACATGAATAAAATGTGTCGCAACTTATTTTATTAGTTGGAATAGTATCAACGGTGATATGTCACAAAGTAATAGTGCAAGTAGAAATATTGTTGTAAGTGGAGGCAAAAGAAAAGAAATTTAACAGCGTTTGAGGTATAAGTTATCGTTCAGCGTAGAAAATGTGTGCTCTTTTTTAATGGCATGCATGAATGCATACGAATACGATGCTTTATATCTCAAGTTATTTAATCACTAAATTTAAATTAAGTTTCTAGTAAACTTTTTCGACTATTTTCACATAAATTATCATACATTTGTTTAACCAAAAATGTCATTTTAATGCAGGCAAAACTGTTATTCAAAAGAAAATACGAAACTTCTGTATGTCAATACATCTGGTATATCATAATCGCCCTCTTGCTTTTTAATCATAACTTTAAAGACCCTTTATATCTCCGACAGACAATATAAATCTCATTTCAAAATCCCATTTCATCGTTATCTGATGATACATCCCTTTATTCAATAACACTTTAATGATCAGAGTGTCTCCGCCACGGAACGACTTTTTACCTTATATTTGTCATTTTTGTCGTGGAAGCAACGAAAAGGCGAGCAACAAGTGGGTCGACTTGGATGTCAAGTTATGGAAAAAAATCACCCTCGTGTTCTTCGAGGGGTCCCAAGCTAATAAAGGTTCGCGACAACCGCCAGGAGGAAGCTCGAATGGAACAAACTCAAAAAAAAAAAAAAAAAAAAA
This sequence comes from Leptoteleia sp. ZL-2020, assembly GCA_022817305.1. Lineage (NCBI taxonomy): Eukaryota > Metazoa > Arthropoda > Insecta > Hymenoptera > Scelionidae > Leptoteleia > Leptoteleia sp. ZL-2020. Next base: position 6,758 of record JABFPN010002749.1, on the reverse strand, counting down.
GAGAGATAGAGGGAGGAAGGATAAAAAAAAGGGGTCAAATTCATCCGAGGGGTGAGCAAATCTCGCCGAGACTCAAGCGGAATCATTAGTTAGCGTTAACATCACTTTTGCAATTTTCCCCCGGTTGCAATTTGTAATCAGCGCGGATTGAGTCGTCGAAAGATCTTTCTCAATTTCAGATACTCGGCTGTTCCTTTTGGAATTCCTGCGTTTGCCCGCTCGTGTTGTCCCTTTTTTGGTGCGCGCGGATCGGGTGAAATTATTTCCATATAACCCGGCCGGCGAGAGGGGGGCACCGTAATTTATTTTGTCGTTACGCGGGTTGCGCCTCGCTCGCACGTTCATTTTCTTCTTGATTGCCAATAGGATCGTCAGAGCAGACGCCATTGTCCGGCAGCGTTTCTCATGCCAAACGGCGTCGCTGTCACGGTGGTTTGACGCGTTGCCGAACGCCAACCACACATTTCGTCATTACTTCCGATGCCGGCAACGATTTATTGTAACGCGCGCCTCTTATTCCAATTTATCGAGCATATCGGCTTAATGAAATCCGCAACTAGTTTTTCCCGCGATTGCGCCTTTCTTATTTTACGGCGAAGAAAAAAAAAATAATATCGCGTTTCCTTGATACCGTCGCGCTAAATTTATCGCCTTAATAAGAATTTCACTCGTGTGCGCGAAACGCGACGCGAGCGCCGCAGTTGAAAGCCACTGTATCAAAACCGCAAGCCGCAGCCCAATATAATGAGATTTAAATTACCACGGACCCGTGTGACATAGTGTCCTTTTTATAGGGATCGTTATATTTGTCTGTTGTATCCTCGCGTTCGCGGGCATGCTGCACTACCCGACCGTCCAATTATGACTGGAAATACGATTCGATGCAACAAAAAAAAAGTGTATTGCACGACCATTTTACAAGCAAATGCGCCAGACCTTGCGAAATAACGTTGTAGTCGGGATATGCGAAATCGTACGAAATTGTGCACGGCTATTTTGCGACAGTACGTTTAGGAAGGAGGAAAAATGTTTCTCGTTTTTGTCATTCAGTGTTTATTTATTTATGTATTATATCAAGGGAAAGTTTTTTCAATTAATTATTAAAAAAAGTGACATTTGATAGTCAGGATATCTTAACCAGACGACAATGAAATTCAATGATTTTAACCAGAATTATAAATTTTTAGAAACTGAACGCACGAAGTAACTTTGTAAATTTTTTTTCGAGCGATTACAAACACATACATGGCTGTACAAATTGTATCGGTCTTTTTGTGAAAGTATGATTTAAAATACGTTCTGCCAATCTGTACCGAACTAATGTACAAACAGAGGACCTGAATAATGGATCGAAATCTCGTGGGCTGGTGGTGCATAACGAGAACTGAGCTCATAAAAAACCCATAAAACCTCAAATCGATTCCACGATTCTAATCAAACCCCCCGACCCTTAGACGAGACGCCATCGCTTTTTGTCGTAGGATCTCGCGATCACGTTTTCGTCCACATCGAAGTGCACTTCCACTACTGGAATTCCTGCGCCGCTAATTGTCCGTGTTCGGGTTTAAGTATAGAGTTACGAGTAGCAGCGGACGTTGGTTAATTTTCCAGTGAGTCATTACCGGCAAACTCTGGACGTACACAATTCTGCATCTGCTAAGTCCGGCAACGTTCCGTCGACGCACATCGACCTTTTTTCCTCGTTTTTTCTTTATTTTTTTAATTTATTTTTTTTTTCGTCTTTTTATGTACCGCTCTTTCGATCCTTTTTTTCGTTCCCCTTTATTCGGACGTTAATATGTTCGGACATTGTCGAATAGGTTTATTTTCTCCAACGGGACGAGAGTCGGACAGAAAATCCACACAGAGCGCCGCGGAGAAAAATCGCGACTTTTTTTTTCGTTCGCGTAACGAGGCGAAATTTGCGAAACGCGCGTATAATTAAAGTCCGGACTTTTTGCCTCCAAATGTAATAACACTCCGCGATTTTTGGCGCTCTGCATGGTTTGACGGAGAAATAAAGGGGACGGTACAATGCCGGGCTGACAATAATGAAATCGACGGTTTTAAACCATCGCAAGGTGGAGACCGATGGCAATTAACTTAAATGAACCAGAAGTACCGTGACACATACTTTGTCGCGCACGTCTTCTGACGTCAGCCACCGTGAGACTAACAGAAGGAGAGAGACCAAGACGGAGTACGATGCATCTTTAGTGTAAGCCGCCACTGGCGATCTCTGAAATATTGAAAAGCCCAATGTTGTTTCTGCGCTTCGACATCTTTTTTTACCTGCTCTATGCCTAATTTTTTCCTAATCGCTAATTTTCACCGCTCCTTTTTGCTCCAACCGAACGGCGATTTCCAAGACTAATTGTTTTCTGTTTAAGAAGCGACAAGTTATTCTATTAGATCAGCTTTATTCCAGTCAGAATTTATTTACCATCGATTTTTATCAATTCTTCTGAATTTTCTAAATTTTTTTTCGTAAAATAGTCTTTGAAATAATTAAGTTATTAATTTTGGAGTAAGGAAAATGTAGAAAGACGACCATGTCCATAATCAAAACCAAAATATTTGGTTCAAAGAGGTCGCGATTGATGTTTTAATTGATTGATGTACATATATTGACTATAAATTATTATTAAGAGTGAAATGGTTTCATCCGTCATCGTCGTGTTACGCATTTCCTTTATTTCAAAACCCTTGTATTATCTGGGATAAATATCTAAGCATAAAAATTTATGGTATTGTGACACGCTGTGGTGTAAAAATAACTGATGCGATTTCAAGATTATCAGTATCATTATAGAGGATTTATAAGGCTTGGAAAAGCAATCCTTCTTTTACAGATAAAAGCGATTCTAAAAATTTGCATAGATCTCGAGATATGTTTTATTTCATTCAATAGTGTATCTTCATTGAAAAAAAGTCAATTATATTTCAATAGAATATTTATTTCAGTCACTTGAGAAGTCAATATTTTAATTGTACAATCGTTTCAGGATTACTCGAGATTTTTAAGTATCGGACAAATATTTCGTTGCTGTTACAAATTAATTGTTTTCGTGGTTATAACCCCTTATTACGAGTCCGAAAATGCTTCTTTTATCGTCGGAGACTTGACGAAAAAAGTAAACCGCCGATCTTTGACTTTATCATTGACAGAACGAACGCCGATAGATTATCCGAGATCGAAGTTTTTTTACTTTTGAGTGACTAATCCCAAGGTAATCCTGTTACGCACATTGATGCGATGTCGTCACAAGCGAGTTGATTTTGTAAATTCGAGGTAAGCCGTATCATCGGCTCAAATCAGAATTGTACGTTCAATGGTTTGGAAACTGTCAAGCCATGTGACGTGTCCAGGTAAACTGGATCCGGCTGAAATCTAACTCAATAATAATAACGACAACGACACTGAGAACGCCATTGTCGCTGTCCTTCGTGTCCTCTGACCGCAAACTACCGTCCGCATTGTGCGACAAGTGCCAATTCGGCCAACCCAGCAGGTAACTTTGTCACGCCCATTCACCAAACTGTACCTTTAAAGGTTGCGTTTTATGAAAGCACGCGTGTCATACTGCAATTGTAAAGCGCGCCAAGAGGATTCTCCTCTGTGAAATTGCGCCGATCGATGAGTATCCTCTTTTTTTTTCGGAAATACCATTTATCTTATTTGACGGACGTTCTTAAAGGGACAAAAGTATCGGATTTTATTGAAAGATAATTAGTTCTCAAAATGTGTTACATTATATTAAAACAAAAGAAAAATATTTAAATGAAAATAGTTGTATTTTTTTTATTTTATAGTTTTAATTAGAAGTAGCTCAATTATGCAATATAAAAGTGAAATAAAAAAACTAAAAGTTTGTAATGGGAAAAAAGATTTTTCTGAAAAAAATTCTAAATAATTATGATAATATCGCTGGGTATGTTAATTTTTTTTTATTTTTAATAATGTAAAAACTGTGGGATAAATATGCAAAAAAAGCTGCAATTTAAATCCAGTTAACTTGCTTTAACGTAGAGCGGTTCAAATTATGACATTCGATTTGCAGTGGCGAAACTACGCACGTTCTCTGATTGTTTCGTATCAACTGAATACATACAATTTGTTGAGATTTTCCACTTACGATAACTAGATTCCGTGCACATGATACTGAATCTATTTTCACAGTAAGAATATTCATATTAAGAAGAATTTCCATTTATCAAAATGTGAAATCGTCTAATCCTTTATTTAAAACGATTATCCACTTATAGAAACCGGATTTCATATGCCGACTGTGCATTTGATAATCATGTATATAATACAATACGTTACTGAAGACACAAATTCATGTATTCACTATTTGGTATATTCACGTATTACATTTGTAGTCAAATGCATTTGACTCATTTACATTCTTATTCTGAAAATAACCCAAATTAATTCCTTTATGTTAAAATGATATAACTTAATCTTATAATCACTGAACAGTATTCTTACAATTTTTTACAATTTTTGTGTCAAAAATATTTTTAAATATTTTAGGAAATTTATGTTAGAATCTAAAAAAAATTTTAATATACAAAGGAATACTATTATGTGCCAAAATTATTCTGTTCTACCAGGGAATTCATTGAAAAAAACGCTACTTAGTGACATAGTACTATACAATATGACCGAAACCAATTCACTGATACTGATAAGCCAGCTTAGTCCATAATTAAACTTATTTTGTCATCTTATACGCCATCACGTCACATTAACTATCCCATCACGGTGACCAATCCCCGCAACAACGCGATTACTTTCCCATCAAGCGAAACAATTTTTTCGAAATTGCGTATCCTTGATTATTCGCGATAGCATCCCAGGAATCACATGTGTGGTGTCGAGTGTCGACCACAAACTTTCTTAACTCATCTTGCGCGAGCGCACGCCGATTAAAATTCTCGACAAAATCAAAAGTTGTATGCCATCGAATGAATAACCAAAATGTTACTCTTTTTTTTGTTTCAGGTTAGTAGTAGCCAACAATTTCCCTTGCACGCTGATTTGTGTGAGTATTTATAGTACGATTGCGAGGTGCAATGCTCACGGCAAACCGCATACGCAAGTACACGAATCTTGGTGAGTTCGACAAATCGACTTCTAGGTCCCGGCGTGAACGAGGGACCAACGTTGCAGTCCTCACCAAAGGCACGCACGCCGCGACGTTGCGCGCGTGACATTAACTTAATTTATGCGCGATTTGTCATTCGCGTCGGGGCTGTCGAAGACAGAAAGAAGCGTTGGGAAAGCCGCGGCTTTCCTCAACAACGCGGTCCAAACCATCTCGCTCCCTCCAACCGACCAACCAACGTGTAATTAGTGACGTTGTCTAAAGCATTCTCCCATTACCGCCGCGCGTATTCCATCTATCGTGAGGTTACACATTTACTAACCGTCAGAAAGGAGCCGTCGTCATCGGCAATCTTTCAGATTGAATGCCTGATAGTGTAAGAAGAATGGCGTGAAAAATCAACGACAGAGACGAGCGTCAAGTGTCACAGCCCTAATGCTTTTATCTTTCTTTCATTTTTTTCTATTTTTTTTTTTTTTCTTTTTTATTCAACCTTGACCGAAATTTAAGATTAAACGATTGCGACGCCGAGTGTGCTGCCACTCATAATTGAATTATTTTTGTAACGCTCGCAATCCGGATAATACTGTCATATGTTTTTCAGTTTAAGAGTTTAAAGGTTGTTGTTGAAGGTTTCTAGACTATTTTGATTTAAAAAATTTCTGTCATATAAGCAGATTTAATTTACAATGAAGGATAGAAAATTTAAGAAACTACACTACTTCATTTCAGCCTGAAGTCAAAATTGAAAATTTAAATTTACAAACGACATGAATAGTAATAAACAGGAAGCACAGTTTCTTATACAAAATTTCAATATTCTTATTTTGCATGTCATGTACTCTCTATGGTGTAATAATTATTTTAGGTTTTTTTGTTATGATTGATTTATTATTATCTTTATTGGAATCGTTGCTATTAAATTCCAGAAGTATTAATAATCGAAAGGTATAAAATCAGGTAGACTCTGTTAGCCACAACCAATGCAAAGAAACTAATCGAATAATAAATAACAGTCTGATCGAAAAACTCTTTCTCCTCCCTTACACTTCAATGAAATAATATTTGTTATTATTTACACGCAATTAAATTTTTCTATAGATTTATATCGTGCTAACTAAAACATTTATATAAAACTTATTTATCTGAAATATTATTTGTTAATAATGCAAAGGACATATCAATTTAATAAATCGAATTAAAAAGTATAACAAACTTTTTTCGAATCATATATCGCGTTAAGATTAAAAACTGTCATCTGTCAAAATTTAATTCTATACTTTTATATATAAAATTACACTTTCTCAGAAAGAAATAATATTTTTACGTACATAATGTAAAAATATTAATCCTGTTAATTCAAGATAATTCATTTTCATGCAGTAAGTTTTGATTCAGAAAGATCTTAATGAAAACAATTTAGCTGTAAAGCAGTAAATTTTTAAGAGTGTATACACTGAAAATAATTTTCGGCTATTACAAGTAAAAATTTGGTCAATGCAGCTAGAAAATTTAGTTAATATAATTACAAGTAAACACTATGGTCAAATCAGCAAAAAGAATTTAGTCCCGCCAATAGTGTTTAATTAGAAAAAAATGTTTGGTTGATTTAGCAATACACTGAGAGAAGAAAATATTAATTTTTAT
>JABFPN010002748.1:0-20847 GCA_022817305.1 Leptoteleia sp. ZL-2020 | reverse complement strand
ATTTTTAACTTTATCTCAGTGAGGACACTTGAGGTTTAAATGAGAATAAATAAAACAATTTTCGTGTCAAATAACATAGAAATAAGCGCTATGAGCATCGATGGAGCATTAAAAATTTCGCCTCGGGAAATTGTAACATTTTGAACTGTACTTTTAATTTTGAACATGAGACAAAATTATTTACTATTACAAGAAAACATATAATAAATAAAAATAATCGCAAATTCTAAAACAACCCGCGTGGAAAAATTTAGTCTGGATTAAATCTGGCTGAAGTCTGGATTTACAGCCTGGGAAAGGTCTGGATCAGGAGCGCGACCCAATCTCCCCTCATTTACGTTACATATTAATCTTTGTTATTTAATGATTGTGATTTTATTGAAACATGTAAAAAATATCGGTACAATTTTTTAATACACTTTTTCAGATATTTATTGCAGCATAATCATCAACAAATGTAATTCAAAGAATGATCAATCCTTGTTTACTTAACCAAAACCAAATTACTTTAACTCGGTTAATAATTTCCAGTGCATAGCCAAAAGGTCTGTTAAATTATCCATCGGCTAAATATTCATCGATCTAATATGCACGGCATTATTTTGAACTCATTTTCAAATTCGGAAAATTTAGAGGGATTTAATAGAGCCAAACACAAAACACAAAGGTTACAAGTGTCGGGCTTAATGGACTTTTCGAACAATTCACTTGTTTTACCCTCATATCCAAACACAAACATATTGATCATATCGGACACAATGATACACCAGCAGTCTCTGGCGCCGCCAGATGTCCGATATTACAATGACTTTCCCCTTATGCAGGATAAATCTTCTAAACCATTATCGTGTCTAAATGGATGTTTAATAGCTCCGAGTGTCATCATTAGAACCACCAGTGACCATTCAGGCACGCTTTATTGACTGTCAATAAACTTGCGAATAAACTTCTAAACAAATCGCAAAAAGAAAGGCGACGTCATTTTTGCACTGACACAATTTGAACAACTTTTTTTTTCTCGTAACCGCCTGTTTAACATTCTAATTGACCCAACGAGGGAAAGTTTTCGACTTTTTCTCCAACTTCTTTTTTTTTTTTTCGATTGAATTAAAACAATCGTTTCGTTCAGTGGAATACTTTTTAACAGTATTTGACTTAGGATCATGTTGACTCAGCATGCAAGCGATGTGCCTTAAAGTGTTTCGACACAATTCGACCAATTAAAGCGACGATAAGAAAACGGCCTAACGTAAACATTGAGGTGTCAAAATTAATCATAAACATCCGAGATAAAGCGGCATTAACCGATTCATCGTGACGAAACTGCTCTTTATTTTTTTTCTTTTTTTTGCGTTTTTTTTCCTTTTTTCATCCTTCTTTTGTTCCACTCGGTGCTTTAATTGTCAAATAAGAAATCGTCGGAGGAAACTCGATTTCATCGTAATAATTATCGGATTGATTAATGAGAAATTATTGCGATAAATTGGAGTGCCGTTTAGGACCAATTACGGTAGATAATTTTAATTGCACGCCCTACAAATTGATTTTTAAATTCCACTTTGCAGTAATCGAACGGATTCTTTTTGCTCGAAATGTACGATTTACTCGAGAAATTGGTATTTGACTTTGCGGACGAGTTTAAAGTGATGTGTAGTTTAATTCTCATTGATTTTTATCGAGTCATTGTTGGACCGATGCAAATGAGGGGAATGAAATGAACATTCTGGGCGCGAGGAGATGGAAAATTGATGGCGATGAAAAAGAAAAAAAAATTGGAAATGCCACTTTTATTTTATTACCGTGCATATAAAATACAAGGCTTTTAGATAAATTTGTAAACACAATGGGAAAGATTTACTCGGAATTTCTATTCAGCTCTTTAAAGAGCCTTTAAACTCCACTCCATTCATCTTTATAATAAGATATCATACTTTCTAAATCCCGTAATTAATATACAAAGGTGACAAAAAGTTGTAGGATATATATGCCAGGTGAATTTCAATGAAAACTCTCAAAGTCTATTTTTAGTGAATCGGTATTTAAAATGCCTCGCAAAAAAAAAAAAAACTGGTTGTCCAGTATTATATGCAAACTTGGTATTTTCTGCCGTGAAATTATTGCGTGCGATATGTTCTATAATTCTTACGCGATTCTTATTCATTTATTTAAGAATCAAAAAATTAATGTGAAAGAAACGAATTGTAAAAATGCGAATTACAACAATTTAAATTTAAAATACAAACAAATTAATACACGAATATATATATATATAGGGAGTCGTGGCAATAAGTTTGTATTGTATTTCGCTACAGAATTAAATTTGTATTCATTTTACTAATGTAATTCGACATTCATGTTTAAAGCACATTTATGCACAAAAATGCAAGACACTCCATTAAACCGACTTACAGTAATTTTATAGCTAATTTGATGGGCTGAATACGAATCTGTCGTTAAAACTTGGAATTCGATGTATCCTCAAACGGTAGTTTCAATTTTATGGATGGAAAGGAAGGGAAATGTATAACATTAATTGAAAGTAATTTTATCTAGGTAATTGGACGCGCTATAGGTAAAACGAATCTAGCATCACAACAGGACAGTTATCATTTACAGTTAAATTAAAATATCAGTGGAGTAGCGCGAGAGCGTGAATGGCATGACGGGGGGAAATGACCACCCCCTCCCTCCCCCTCCTCCCCGTCATCGCGTGCTTTTAAAACTAGTCAAACCTCACCTTTGATTTATTTTCGCCTGGTTATACGAATACAGTTTTATAAATCGACTTAACCGGCCAAAGGAGGCGCATTGCCATTTCCATTTATATACCCAATTATTTACCATGCCACTGTATTATTAATAACAAAAAAGCGCTGCACCTATGCGCGCACCTGACTTTTAATCAAGGAAATTCTATAAAATGAAATTAACTTTCATAAAATGTACGCCACGATGGCTTCTATTATCGAATTTATCGTCGCAATGAAATGTAAAGAATTTATGATTCATGCCGCGTTACGTTGTTGTTTGTCCTGAAAATGTTATACGGATCTAGTTTTCTTTTCAACGGTGAAAGAATATATTTGGCGTAGGACGGAAATGAAATTACGTAAGCAAAGTCGCCGCTCTGTCAAAATAAACGTGAAATTTCTCGAATTCCATTCTTAAGTACCAAACGGAGCGCATATTTTACTCGTGTTTGTAGTAATAATTTTGCCTAAAAGAGGAAAGAATCACGGCGGTTGATTTATCATTCGGATTAATAATATTCTGCATCCGTAAATGGATTTATCAAGATTAAATAAGCTCGATGAATCTTGTTTTGCTTAGACCCCACTTTTCACTCCAAAAGCGGAGATGGGATTCAACGAGAAAGCAGGTAACTTGGCACGTTCTCATTGCAGCCGCAATGTAAACAATCTTTTAATTAGAGCAAATTTCTTTCGATGCAAAATTTTGCATGGAAAATTCAATGTCGTCGCGGATGAATCGAATCTTGATTTTTATTCGCATTGCCAATACAGTTTGTTTCGAAAATACCAAAATGGAAGTATCGAGAGGAAAAAATGTGTAACGATGAAAGTCGAGCGACGTCGATAACGCGCGGGCTCGCGTTTACATTCAAGTATTTAACGGCCACTGGGTATACGAGCTCTTCCGCGTCCGAATTCGCGCATACCCTTCAGTCGAACAGGTAAAATCTTGGGACGCCTGCATAACTTGCAGGTGAGTCTACCTTTTTGCCTCGCAAAGGAGGCTAGGTATGGAAATCACCAACCGCCGTCTTCGGCCCAAACCCGTCGCGCTCATTCCAGCTCGAAACCCCCCGGTACCATTGGGTCAACCTCCCCAAACTCAAAATGTCAATCCGAAATAGCCGTCGCAAATACCGAATCACCGAACTGTGTCAATATGGCGCTTTACGGAGGCCGAGCGTGTCAATTTTTCGGGCCACCCGGTACATCGACCCTTCCGGGTGCCAAATTCGCGCTTACCCGTTTTATGTGCTGGCAGAATCTTGGCTATTTTCGGATCTCCCGTGTAATCCAGATTTCGTCCTGGCGATAATCCTGTCGTGCCGAAGTTTCGTCGCCTGCGCACACCCGAAACTCGCTTCACTCATTCGCCACCGCACTCAAATATACGTATCCTGGCGTAACCTATTCACATATATTTATTATATCTGCATGTACACGTTAAAGATATCGCTTTGCAAGCGTGCACGTCACTGCCCGATATTGAAAGATGGTCCCCGGGTTTGGGTGGCCGAAGCGAGCCGAAGGAGCCTCTCCTGGTAACGCGGCTCGCAGCCTCCGCGGGGAACCGAGACGTGGCTGCCGGGTCGTTGGTACTTTTGCACACAAATATCGGGCAGGACGCGCGTGGATCGGTTTGAAAAATGCCGCGCGGTTGGCGCGGCCTTGCTCGCGCTAGCGTCGAGCTCGCGATCGCGCGGGGAACTCGCGACCTGTCGCCTTCGCCGGCGCTAGTTGACGCACACCTGTCCGCGGCTGTTGCGCCAGCGGGCCTCGCCTTTTCCGGGCTTTCCGCGATTTCCACGCCGTGGCCCTGAACAAGATGTCCGCCGCGATCGCGACCGTCCGTAATGCCGAGGTGAGTGAAACTGAGCGCGAGCGCGCCCACGGTAAACGAGACCGCGGTCCCAGCGTTGCGTACTTCCTCGCGCGGGCCAATCGCGACGACCGCTCGGCCGCCGGGACCAATCCCCAGGCCCCGATACCTGCCCGAAGATCGGCTCCGCTCGGCCGCGCTCGGCCTTACCAAATCGGCTCGGCTTTTCCAACGGCCGATTCACCGGGCCGTTTTGCATCGGCCAAACTCTCTCCGGCGAATTCCGCCGAGCGGGCCCCTCAAACTGGCCAGCCGCCGCCGAAACCGGGCGCCTTCCGCGATCCGAATCGAGCCGGCGATTTCGAGCCAGTCGACGGCTGCCCCGGCCGAGAGGGGGCAGGGGCAGCGGAGAGGAGCCGATCGCGGCTCCGATCGCGGATCCGAGAGGAAGGCGGACGGAAGATGGCGCGGGCCGTTGGCGAGCAGAGGACCGACGGATCGGAGAGTCCGCTAAAACGGCCGAACGAGGGGCACGAGCGCGACCGATATCGCGAACCGCCGCGCGGCTTTCAATTTCCCGCCGCACCGTTCCGCGCAGGCCATCGGCGTTGTTTACGCTCCGGCACCACGCGAATAACCGTGGAATTTATCGCTCGTAATTGACGCGTCCGCCAGAATAACAGCCCGAATCCGACAGGTTCGCGGCGCCGCTTGCGATCTCGCTGTTGACCAATGCGTCGCGCGGCACGGAAGGCGACTTTCCTTGAGGCTTTTTCGGTCCGCTCGCGGTGTCGTGGCCCTCGAGTTTGGCGAACCGTCGGAAATTCGAGGGAAAACTGTGGAATTGGCGGTAAAGCTTGACGAATGAAGGGCGGTTTTGATGAAATAACGCGCTTGGACGTAGAAGCGTGGTTTTATGGAGGGATCAATTCACGTGGGCCATTCCTTCCCATTAAATTCAATTAAATATTCGAATAAATGCAGTAAACAATCTTATCCCTTTGCAAATATTTAAACCGATTGACGAAATTATTTCTGGTGTGAGATAATGAAATTCCGACGGATCAGCCAATAAACCCTTTCGACCATTTCATTGCAGATCTTGTAAAAATTAATTTAAAAAAACATCCCGCGTTTAACTTCGATTAGTTCTTACAATCGCTGATAAGGAAATTAAACTCTCCTCCTTTCCTCGCTTTCATACCTACCCCCTATATCTTCTTCATCTGCTTTCTCGTCTCTTCCTGCAGTTCTTTTTGTAATTTTTTTCCCCATTCCAGGAATGTTTTAAGATTGTTATTTGGCGTGAAAATTGTCTTTGTTTTGAACATTGTTAGGTAAATTTTCTATTCTGCTTTCCGACGTTTTTCAGGATGTTAAAACGTTTGTGAAATTCGTTGATTTAGGTAGCTTGCCAGGGATTTCGAATAGATGTCTGAACAATAGTAAATACAAATTACAGGTCAGTTCTAAACCTGCAGGTTTTCGGGGATTTCTTTATGGTATTAATTACTGTTAGCCCACTGAGAAGAATATGACAAAAAATTTATTGTTTTTCACTTTGTTTTGGATACGTTCCAATCTTCAAATAAATAGTATTGTTTTTAAAACAACAGAAGCACCAGTTTTAAATATTATCTTAATTTTAGGATAAACTGACAAGTATCTAAAAAAAGTTTCAGTTAATAAAAATGAAGAATTTGATTAACAAAACAATTTCTTTGCTTTCAAAACCGAAGAAAAGATGACCTTGAAATAAAGAATCTGCATAAAGCGATGTAATTTTAAAACATATATCTTGTTTATTAACATAAACAATTTTAATCCGCGCAATGGTAAATGTGAAAATCGCAATCTGTAAAAATCAGTTTACCTTCTTTCAAACGTCGTGAATTTATTTGCACTAAACTGATTTCAGTTAACGAAAATGTACTTTTCTTGTTCTTAAATCAGCGTCTGTGTGATAGAGGCAATATTTTCAATTTTCTAAAACACCTTTTCAAGTGAAACGGTGTGGAATAGTTATAAAGAAAGAGTGGAATTGAAAGTAATAGATAAAATTAATAAATTGAATCGCTTCAAATATCTTACCAAATAAACCGTTTTTATTTTAAGTTTCGTAATTATTAATTTCAAATCAATTAGATAAATAATTTATACTATTTTCATTTACAATGTTTTTTTTATTACTTTACATATGGAGGAAATTTGTTATTTTTCAAAAGTTATCGGTATTGCTCGACTGAAATCAAAGCTCATGAAATTCTAAATCCAACTGGAAGATTATTGGCATACAAAAACTATTTTAGTACAATGGTGATATAAAGAGAAAGAGAGACGAGAAGGGTACGAGTCGTTATCTAAATTACTCCATTTTCTCTCAAGACGTTCATGGTGATTTTCATTTTTTTTCTCTCTCTCTCCCTCTCCTTCTATTCTTTTTCCCTCCACCCGCGCGGCGTTGAATCTTGCCAGACAAAGTGGGTGTTCTCGCACCACGAGATGATGGTCTACGACTATAGGACGCTCGATTCTTTTGCGAAAGAGTACGGAATAACGTTAACGAATCGAAAGAGGGTTCAAAAAGCAAGCGAAAAAGTGGAAGAAAAGCAAAGCGCCTGCTGCCCATATTTAATTTTATGACACCATTTTCGTTCTTCCACCGTGATAACTCACATAAATCACGTGATCTAAAAATTTTGCTTCGTATCTCTCTAATGGCAAGATAACAAGATACGTGAAAAAATTTGTAATTTCCACACCAGTGCAAGGTATTTTTATTAAAAAATTTGCTAAAGATACAAAGTTTTGTCGAGAGAAAATTTGAATAATTATTGTTGGAATTTTAAATACACCTTACAAATTTTTAACTTTGATGCAAAATGTAGTATATACAATTTAATTTTAAAAATTTAAGAACTTACTCTTTAAGTGTAATAATTTTACTATAAATTGGATCACGTCTGAAAATGTCTTTAAAATGATGTACAGATAACTTTTTACATTAAAGTAATATTGCAATAAAAAAAGTCGTGCTAAAAAGAGTGGTTTTTTTTCGAGACAGTTTTTGAGACAGCGGTCGTCGTCATTTCACGAGTTGATCTAAATGTTTAAGCATCTAAATTAATTCGTTGGCTCAATAGGATAACTGTCTCGAATAGTTGAGCCATGAAAGATTTCGTCGAACATCAGATTTATTGGATGAACTAATCTGTTGATTTATTCTGCGAATTATTTAAATGTCAATAAAACACGATTTGTGGTTTCGATTAAACAAAACTCGGGCATTTTTCATTACGAACACTTCTCGGTAAATTGACTTATCTGATATCTGCAAATTTTTACTAACTACGGTATAATATCTACTGCTTTAACCCTTTTGATATTACAAATGTTTTTTTTTATTTAATTTAACTTAATAACTAAAAATAATTAATAATAATAACATTAACATTTTACTTAACAGAACTAAATTCTGTTGTCTTTGAGAAGTAATTATTTTACTTAAAGAAATAAAAGTAAATATTAAATAATGAAAATAGAAAATAATTAAATGTGTCCCTAAAAAATACTTAAATATAAATCTAATACACAGTTATGTATATATTACTGAAATTTAGTAATTTGATAATATTATTGCTTCGTGTATATCTAATTCAATAAAAGTAATTTAAAATAACAAAAAATCATTACATTATACATCAAGTTCAATTGTTTGATTTTATGTCATCAATAGCCGGACAACTTTGATTTAATAATAATCAGACGAAAATGTGATGTAACGTCATAAAGATGTAAAATCGACAGAAATTTTCTTGGAACAACAGATACGCAATCGTATTTATTATTTAATATTTTAAACAAAAAATTAAACATACAATATATTTAATTATGCAAAAAATGCAAATCTTGCCATTAAATTGATACCTAAATTATAAAATAGCTTTAAATTCTGGATGAAGTCTGAATGCAATATGGACAATGTCTGGATACAGTATGGACAGGGTCTGGATCAGCGGCGCGATCAAGACTGCGTCCAGATTAAGCGCGTGAAAAAATTTAGTCTGGATGAAGTATGGCAACAGGATTTATGGTCTGGCAAAAGTCTGGATCAGTAGCGCGATCCGGACTAGGCCCAGATTACGTGCTTGGAAAAATTTTATATTCATTGAGTCTGGATAACTCGATTCCAAAATTTCAAAAATAAATTTCTCCCTCCTCCGCCCACCAACCGGAGGGTAAATGAAGGTAAGCAATGACCCTATTATAGTGCCCTCCTATATAAATTTCATTCGAAAATTCTCTTGCGGACTTGCAAACTGTATTAGCGTCACCTCGTGGAAGCTACACCCCGCCTAACGCGAAATCGAAAAAAAACCTATACAGGAATTATGTGCTACTTTTGTGGCGCAAGCATAATTTTTGTGCTACAATAGAAACGTATATTTTTAAAATAAAAGCGTACATGCGGGAAGTGACTTCTAGTAAAGTCATACACGGCACGTATTTGTTTCTTTTTAAACGAAAAATGCAATTTTATTTCTAGTAGCAATTTTTTTTTAAATTAACAATGAATACATCAATTTAATACTAATAAATGTTGTTTAAAAAAAAAAAAAAAAAAAAAGAATTTACATCGTTTAGAGAAAATTGTTTTTCGCTATATGAAGAGCACATAAATAGCACATAAATATGCTATCAATATTTTCTTGAAATTGCTACTGGTTCAATGAAATCTGATGGGTGGGGTGTAGTTTCCAGTGAAGTCACACACCGCAATATTGGTTTTTTTTTAAACAAAAAATTATATCTTTTAGAGAAAATTCTTTTTCGCTATATTAACAGCAAATAAATAGCAAATAAATAGCACATAAATATGCCATCACTACTTTCTTGAAATTGTCACTGGTTCCCCGAAATCTCATGAGCGGGGTGTAGCTTCCAGTGAAGCCACACAACGCACTATAGTTTTAAAAAAATATATTTTAAATTATAAAAGAAATCAATCATAAAATAAGTATCGTTCAAAGAGAATTTCATTTTTGGCCCGGTTTTAACCAAAGGAATACGTGACGCATCCCCCGAACCAATGCGAAGTAGTTTAAGGGAAGGTAAATCCTTTTACGATTATCCGCGGAAAATTGCCACACTGAAATGTTTGCTTATTTTTGTCGGGCCCAGAGGTGCACTTTTCTTGCGTAATAGAAATCACCCGATATCCGCAAGAGGAGGCTACAGCCGCGGTGAATAGACCGTTTCTGCCCAAGGCTAGAGGAGGACACCGCGAAAGGAATGTTAATACGAAAGAAGGGCTCGGAGTCTCGTCGGGTACATCCGCGCCGGCAACGAGCGAGAGAGACGCCGTTATTTCGGCCCGAAACCATGGTATGTGCTCGGAGGAAACTTAACGTCGATGCAACAAATTGTTTTGTTTGAACATTCGTATTAACGGCGGGAGGGGAAGGACATCCCGTCCATTTTTGCCGGACAGAACCGTGTAATGGTCGTAACGGTCTCATCCAAGTAAAACGAGTAGGAAATGTATCATTTCCTAGGTAACTCGTATATCATTTTATTACAAACCGTTTTACTCGATATTCAAAAAGGAACATGGATGAAAAAAAAGAGATCAAAGAGTATTAACGGTTAAAAGTATAAATAATCATCGACATTCGATCACAATTTTTGCAAAGAATATTATGACCTTTCAATTACATTACATATTAATTATTTCTCGCAGAGCAGTCGATAAGGTATCTAAATTTTAGAAGAATAGTAACAAGAAAGTCGAATTAATGAATTTATATATTCAATAGTCATATTCATCGTATTTTAAATAAATTTTCATTTACATAAAAGAATTTTTCATAATATTTAATGATTTATACTCAAAAATTTTATTAAATATATTTGCAAAATTTTTGTCAATTCATATTATTAATATTCAGACTATCATGGCGGATTATTTCATCCGAAGCTTTTCTAGGTAAAATGTGCAAATGTTATATTTGTAATTCTATTCAGCTTATTTTCATAGATATTGATAATCTTTAATCCATAGCTCGTAAACGCTCAAAATACAGGCAGAAAAGCTATTTTTATTCGCGCAGAATAAATCAAACTAAGCATATTTGCGTTTTTATAATTTATTTCATTCCAAGAGTGCTTAAGCTCTAATTCTACACTGTTTAATAGTTTTAAGCCATTTTCAGTATTTAATACAAGCATTTAATAAACGTAAGAAAGTTGTCTTTTAAAATATATAATAACCCTTTTTAAATATACTTATTGTATGTCGTAAAAAAGTCTATTAGACATGAAATAATAAAAAATGTTTATATCTGAAAATAATCTAGTGGTATCTAAAAGTTTAATTTCATTTAGTTCACGAAACTTCTGAACAATTTTTACGGGAGTTCAAATTTTAATGGCCAAAGCTAAATTCTGAAATTCCCTTGTTGCTAACTTTGCAAAGAAATTTTAAACTTATATTTTTATTTTAATGATAAATAATGCAGGGTTATAGGCTTTTGAAACGGCTAGTAGCGATCAGCTGGATATCGGCTGGATCGGCCAACCATTATTCCAGAATTGTCGCATGAAATATATATGGGGACGCGCTATAATAGAGAGGGTGGACGGGGTAATTTTTGAAATTGTTTTTATAAGAGCTGGTTGATTTGATTTTATTTTTTTTTACCAGCTGATATCCAACCGATTGCTACCAGCCGTTTCAAAAAGCTGGATTCGCGCCTATTTTACAAGAGAAAATATCTTATTATAGAAGATGGATTACACATTTTCTGTAACTTCCATTCGTTAAATTAATGAAAAGCTTCGAATAAATCAAGCAGAATGTGTTTTTTGGTAAACTGTTTCTTTCGCTTTTGATCGTTACATCCATCACTCATTGCAACCCTCAAAAATAATATTTATCTTTTTTCCCTTAAGGAATCAAAGGTTCTTTAAAACCTCCTTTGAATTTCTGTAGAACAGACACCATAAAACGGATATTTTTATCTGGAACTAACTGGAACTTGACCTAGAAAGATGGCAAATAACACCTTAGCTTAAATATATCAAGGTCGTTATTGGAGTTCGCAAGAAGAGAAGTTACCTGCTTAACCCTTAATTAGGCGCGTGGCTTTTCGAAAATGCCGAGGACAAAGACACTTGTATAGTTTTTTTGGTTGTGTTGATTGTTAATTGAGGGGTAACCGGTCTGTAATGCTATTGCACGATTTTTCAAGGTGATGCTTTAACTATTATTATTTAAGGATTCCTCAGTATTAGAGACAGTTAATATTTTTAATTTTCTATATCTGAAGTATATTAATCCATATAATATTTTTGAAATAATTTTGTATATTTAGCAAAAGCGTGCATTTCCTTATATAATACATTTAATCAAACAAAATAAGAAAATTTGAATGCAATTTTGAAAAATGAACTTCACATTAAAACAGCGCTATATAATTCCATACTTTTATTTATTATTTTCAATATCGGATCAAAATTATTCCATTATCCTCATTCCTATTTCGATCTATATGATAAAATAATTTGCACCAAATCTGATTATCTAACTTTTCATTAATCGCGACTCATGAAGGCTCTTTTTCGCAAATAAAACTAATTACCAACTAAAATCCGTTCCTCTTCATCTCTCTAATATTGTGTTCTCAATGAATGCATATTCCACTGGTATTATAATCAACAAATTATTATGGCTACCATTGAATATAATCGCGCGCTTCAAATTGAATATTCGAAAGCGTCTTTCGTTAACAGATCGTATAACTTTAATTCCAGACTACACTCGATCAAACGTTACAAATCAAAAGTCGCCTTAGAGCCGGATTAAATGAAGGCGGGCGAAAGGTTTCCAGAAGATTGAGACACTCGACACCATCCGACTCGTATTTCTCGCCGGCCAGAACCTCGAGAGTTGTGTCACGGACGAAAACGTAATTAAATCATTAATCGGCTGCCAATTGTCGCGATAACACAAAACTTTTATTCGCCAACAATGACAGGACTGAATTATGAACTCGAGATCCGGCGAGTGAAAGCCGTTTTCTTTGGCAAAGAGGCGGCCATAGAAAAGTTACAAAACAATTTCGTTGAATGGCGATTGAGAAGCTCCTTTGAATCAGAGCCCGATAAATTAAGTAAAGCACCCTACTCAAAGTGCCGAGTCCAATAAATTACTATTTCAAGAAATCGTTTGCTTTTGCGCGCGCGATCGGGCGCTCAGGTTTACGAGTTGTGGATCACATTCTAATCGTTTTGTTCTTGTATGGCGATACGCTTTACCTCCTTAACGTATCCGATTGTTTATTATTAAAGTAAGTGAAGGACTTTTCATTCTTAATTTCCCTTTGTTCGACGGTCAATGAAATCTTCCTTTTATCTGTATTATCGGCAAAGAAATTTAGATAAATTAGACGAGGATAAGAAAATTAATCTCTCGTATTCTCAATTATTAATTAATGGAATAATGATATTCAAAATTCTATGTTTTTTTATTTCTTATTTCAATTCTTCATTTGTAATTAAACTTTGTATATTTTCGTTTATTTATTTGATACATCAATCATTTTACACAAATTTCAAACAACGAAATTTATTTCTTCTATTTTCATTTATCAAGATACATAACATGAATTACAGATAATCCATCATTACTGCAAATTAGTACAATTATGTTATCAGTTGAACATTGAAAATGTTCATAACAAGAAACGACATTTTAGTATCAATTAATAAACTCTTCATTTTGTTTAAATGTTAGAAGAATAAGTCCTAATCACTGTAGAATTTGGAGGAAGGAATCTTAAAATGCTGAAATTAAAACTTATTGATGGTGTAAATCAATTTTAGATTTCCGTTACATTCCCGTCCGTTACATTTTATATGTAAAAATCTTCCTCTGATATCATATACGTAATAATAACATATTTCTTATTTATATTACTCTACTTATCTTGTCCTCGAAAATTACCGTTCGTCTTGGTAACAATGTCTAATTTATAATTAAAATGAATTTTCCGTTTCAATTTATCCATCGGTATTTCGCAAAAGATAATAGTGATAAATATTTACGCCACTAATTCTGTATGTAATAATCTCACCCAAGGACAGTTATATAGGGCGCGGTATATTGTTCGCGTATTTCAAATTTAAATACAATTTCAAGTACGTAAAGTATTATCGGCACACCGAACGATCGAACGAAAGGTACTCGATACACCGGATGAAAGCAACTTTACAACGCGCTGCATTCAACATATTTCCGATAGTTTTGCGAATTGTTAATTGCAATCATTAAAAGTGTACATGCACAGCATACTTTATTTAGTCCCACATGAAGACAAGTTCTTTAATTAATTTGCCTTTAAATTCCAGCGGCAAATGTATCAACATCGCTGTTCATTTGACAAACCGATGAATATTTCATGCTTCCTACTGAATTCAACTTAATTAAATTGCGGTCGATCAATTTGTCACATTTTTAAACGAGTATTGTTCCTGAAATTCGCTCAAACTGATCGTTCCATTTTTGTTTGCATCGCACAAAATAATTAGAAATTGTAATTAATATGTTTATAATTGTGCAATTTCAAAGATACACGGGAAAAAAAGTATTCGCTTTGGTAGGTAAGCGAGTTTATCTAGCAATTTTTAATTAATTTAGTAAAAATTTATTCTATTTGCAGGACTTAGATATTAAATCGACTAAAATGAATATTTAAACGTTACATAAACTGTATGGCTGATTCAACCATACACTTATCTAAGAGGGACTGAACATAACCTCAATATGTCAACGAAAACTACTTGGATTTCACTGTGTTTTGGATTAGAAAAATTTGTATGGCTGATTCAGCCATACAGTGTATGTAAATTGAATCAACTAGCTAGGTTAGTTTTCATCAATTCGATTCACATAAATTTGTTTGGCTACAATAATTATAATTTCTACCCATGTCAATAATAGCCAAACAATATATTTAACTTAAATAAAATTTTAGTAGTGCACTTCATATTTTTTTTCTGTGTAAGTAAATGATTGAAAATAATTACATCACAGAAAAATTTAGTCTCAATTAAATCTGGATGAATTTTGGATATCAGTCTGGATACAATCTGGGCACTATCTGGATATAATCTGGCAAAATTATGGATAGAATCTGGATTTACAGTTTCGCATAAGTTTGGGGCAGGAGCGCGACCTGGACTACGCCCAGATTACGTGCGTAAAAAAAAAGAAAAAAACTGAATCGTCCACAGCTGTTATAATCGCATCATTCTGATTCGATTCCAGAGTTTCAACAATAAACTACCCCGCCCACCTCCCATTGGCGTTAAAAAGTTTGCACACTCGAATGCCCAACTTCAACAATTTTATACATTTTTTAAAAGATATTTTTAAATTTATCGCGAACATTTTTCGACTACTTATTAAATCTTTACATTTCTTTCAACTTTTAACTAACATTGGTAGGAAATTAAAAGAAAAAACTTATTTTAAAAGTAAAACTTTGATCAAAGTATACGAGCTCCAAAGCTTATCAGAATATATCAATCCAGGAAGTTATATCGCGTAAACTTCTTGTTCTTAGTTTTGCATCAGACGTGACGAAGAAACATATTTTTTCCCAGTTTTCAAATTACTCGCACATTTTTAATTGAAAGCAAATTCGTTCCCTTCCACGCTATCGCAAAAAAAGAAAAACAAGAAAAAGCAAACAAATTATAAATACGAGTCGCTCTGTTTACAATGTTAATTTAATTTTTCATTAATTATCGCCGGGCTAAAAAAGAAGGAGAACTGTTAATCGGGACTGCGAAATAATTTACCCAACATTCCGCAAACAGTTAATCGGTTAAACTGGAGTTGAAGCATTTAGGTGAAAGGTGGTACACGCGATTCGAATCTCGTGTAAAGCGTTACTCGCCGGGTAACTGTTGCAGAATTTCTTTTCAATGGGAAATCGCTGGACCATTTTCTGGTTCACTTCACGCGAACAAAACTAATGAATTATAATGATTAACAAATAAATCAATCGCTTTGCAAATTGCGCACCAACTAATATTTCTTTCCTTTTTCCCCCGTTACAACTTTACAGAATCTAAATCGTACCGCTCTCTAAAGCCATTAAAGATTTCAATTATCCTTCTCATTATATAATGCATTAATTTTATTGACATTAATGTCAAAAGTTCATTTCAATTTCGATCAACGCAACTTGTTATTAAAACAAATTCGATTCAAGTTCAAGCGTCCCAGTTTTCGCTAAAAACTGTTTTCATTTGAAATCAAATTTCCGAGTTATCAATTGCTTGATATTCGCCGTTAATTCGGATCGAACAATCGGCACGAAAAATTGACGATTTCAACGGAGCAAAATTTGATCGCGCGGACTTTGTCTTTTCTCACGTTTTCAAAGCGAAATTAAAAGATACACACTCGAGCGAAATAAGACAAAGAAGGCCCAACTTTTTTCTCATTACTTGTCGCGACGTCAAGTGTCATAATCCTTGTCATTTCGCCGTTCTTCGCATTATTTTAATAAATGAAGTCAACACTGACGAACAAAAAAATTTACATGACAAGGACGCGGTATGAGCGGGAGGGGGTTAAGCAGGAGGGAGAAAAAGGGATTTAACGGAGGTGAAGTCCGAAGAAGTCGCTTGGCGGGGGTTTAAAAGTCCCGAGGATTTGGGGTCGATTTACATAAAATACATTAAAAGCGGAAAACCGAGTTTTAGCGCGGCGTCCTTTTGCGTAATAAATGTCCAGCTCTGGATTCGCTTGTAATGCGCGCGGGACAAGACTCGAGGTAATTCACGAAATGGAAGTACACTTGCAAACGGCGACCCTCTCGTGTGTTCGAATGCTCAATAGTCGCTTTTATGCTTCGGGCGTTCGGATATGCCCGAGCGTGTCCAAATTTAAATATGGATAAACCCGATAGGCGCGTTATTATCTAGAAATCCTCGTTTTTGGAAATCTAATTCCACTTGAGTGCACATAGGACAACGCGGCTCGACTACCTTTATATATATATATTTTTTGTTATAAGTGACACCCTTGGTTTATTCCCATAAGAGGCATTTCAAACATTTCCAATTTTTAGTGAATTTTATTATTTTTGAATCATTTGCTTGCAAAATTGATACAGAGATGAAATTAAATGATTTTGTTTTCTTTTTTAAATCCTGTTACGCTTCCACGAAATTTCCTCTGTTTACATCGGTATTTATTAGAACGGAAGTTTGTTTTGAACTTTAATATTCACACTAAAGAAACAAAATACCCTTAAATCAATATAAATTATTTCACTTTTTCCTCTTTGAATTCTTTCAACTCAACTCATGTTTTTTCTTTACTTTAACTGAAATGCCAACTGTAAATCATTAATTAAAAAAATCACATTTGCATTTATAATACCATTGGTTTTTTGGCAACAATTTCCATGCGTTTATTTGACGAGGCGTTAGTATAATTAAAAACAAAGATACATTTGAAATGAGTAAAGCATGAAACTGAATTTCATCCACATCTACTTACCCTTTAGAGCCCACAAAACTAACACGCAATCTATTTAATACGCTATTGCGCAACATTATTTGCATTTGCAGCTCGTTGCACGCATTCAATAGAATGTGGATCAAGTATTTTTTTTTCGAGAGAGTTTGCAGTGGTCGCGATACCTACCCTGACCCTTCACAAAAAAACCATTAATGTTATCAAACCATGTTTCGGAATTTATTTCACTACTATTCAAAAATTGAAATCTCGAGGCTTCGGGATCCCAGTGTGGACGGAACTCAAATAATTTTCATCATGTAGGTTATGACCCACGCGCTTTTAGCGTCAAAGGAATCTATCCTATTTCTATTCACTGTTTTATGCCCCGCATTGAACGATGTTTGGAACGCAAAATTTTGTCAGGATTAAAAATTTTACGATCCTTGAAAGTAAATTAAAATTGTAATTAAAAAGGTGGTCGGCGCAAAGTCGTGTTTTATTCGCGTCTTTTTTTCATCATTTTTCAAATCACTGCAAAATAAATTATTATATAACTGCAAATTAAATTTTTATTACAAACGGATTAGTGCTTGATAGAATACTTATCTGTTATTTAAGTAAGATATACAAGAAAGCATTATTACTCTTATAAATGAGGATAAACTATTTTTATTATTATTATCGTCAAAATTATTAAATATTTAAATTAGGATTAAACAGTGTTTGACATATAAAATATTGTTTGTGACCATTCAATTTACATCAATCTTGCCAAAATATTAATCAATTTACAAGATATTTCGAACAAACGTTGCTTTTATGGCCCAAACTTTACAGTAAAGTGACGTATTGGACGTTAAAGAGTTAAATCGTTTTTAGAAACTTGCTAAACCTGTCGCAAAGTTGGCTCAGCTAAGAAACAATAAAACTACTTAAAGATGATAATTGAAAAAAAAAAAAAAGTTAACGCTCCAACATCGCATAGTGGTCTACGTAAGAGAAAGGCGGAGCATTGGAATAATACATAAATAAACTCTTTAGTGCGGATACATAAAATAGTCTACAGAGTTATCCGTAATATGCATAAACATAACATATTATTGGTAGCGGGAAGCGCAAGGAACGCGTGTCGTATCTAAAAGCACAGTGAAATGAGGATATGTCAACTATTAAGTTAAAATTGATATTTCATCTTCGAAAGACGACGGGATCATTGTAATAAAGCTGCTGCGTCCCAATTCGAACGGAATGCTATCAGCGTGTGTAATAAACGCAGTGATTTGTTGCCGATGTACAGAAATAATTTTTTGCTTTTATTTCTATAAAAAAGAAACAATAAAAAATGTCAATTTTAATGCTAGAAAGTACGGCAAAGCTATTTGGGTAAATTAATAAAATGGGAATTATAATAAATTTGACAAAAGTTCGTATAGTTCATATAGTTCTAAAACAATTCTCAATGAATAGTGTATTTCTAAAATAATTACATGTAATTTAATTACATTATTTTGTTACAAAATTTATGAAAATTAATTTACAATTATTATATAATAATAATATTTATATTTATTTTAATATTATTTGCGGAAGTTGTCGAACAGTCCACAAAAGTTGAATAAAATTGTTAAATTGTTTATTTATTATATGTTATCGTAAATTTTTTATACAAATTTTGATTTTTTTACTAACAAATTAAATGAAGAGTATCACTATGAATACAGGAATGTAAATTGATATATATTTAAGATGTTATTTATCTATTTATTAGCGATAAAGAATAATGAATAAACTTTAGTAATTGAATAATAGTTGATTGAAGGTAAGGGAACTCCAGGCATCACGATCAGCTTACAATTACAATTTACTCTGAATATTGTGTAATTATAAATCAATGAATTTATTTTTATGAAAGATATCCACGGTCGATATGTGATTCATGCAGACAAATATTTCAAGGGCTTTATACAAACCTGTATTTTGTATAAAGAAAATTACATGATTAGTGCTCGATTTCAAATATCATAATACCCTTACAATGTAAATGAAGCATTATTTTGCGTAATTTAGCTTCATGTAGAATCGCATTACGACAATTTCACAATTATCCAATACAATGTTCATTTCTTTTGGAAATAACTGAATGTAAAATTGGTATTTATCTTTAAAAAATATACTTTTAAAGGTAAATATAAATCAAGGTGATCACTTTAACCATTTTAACTTTCAGTTGAATAATAAAAGAAATTAGCTTTTGAATAACTTATTGTAGATTTATGTATGGAGAATTTAAAAATTCACTAAACTTATTGTAGAATTTAAATACAAAAATAAACATTATTAGGATAAAAATCACTATATGAGACACACTACGCATAATAAAGTTAACAAAAAAATCATCAAGTTAACAACAGAAATCAAAACAGGATATAGTACAAAAGACTCTGCATTATAAATAAATTAGTATACTGAATCGTAAGTTTACTGAATCGAACAAAAAAAGCCTTTTCCTCTTTTTTTTTTTTTTTTTTTGGCAACCTTCTCAAGGTTTTAGTTAATGGATGAACTTAGCACCGGGTCGGCTTTGGGTATTGAAGGTCGCAAGGACTAGAAGTTAAACTTCCAAGACTATCAAACTTAGCAGGCTTATATGGGTACTGGGATACTTAAGGTTGATCCTTCAAGACGACAGAGCCGTATGCGATTTTTACGGATCTATTGCGAAAAGGAAGAAGAGTACTGGAAAATGTCCATTTTGAAATGACTGCGTTAAAGATAAGATCTGGCGTAGAAAAATTCGTTGAGATATTATCTGGAAACATTCTGGGGAATACGTTTGGATGTTTATCTGGAAGTGATCTGAAGAACGTCTGGAAATAAGCTTGGCCAGTAGCATTTCCAACAATATATCCATACTGTTCAAAAATGTATATGTTCTCAAAAATTCCGGTCTTTCTGATATATATATTTTTTCTATTTTATCAAAATAGACTTTGCTTTAATAAAAAATTTAGCTAGATATTGACTGCGTATGGAATGTGTATGGTAGGGCATTTTAAATCCACGGAGGGTATTATCAAAGTAATTTTGAGACTACGATTGGTTTAAATATATTCTAGGAAACGTTCGGACGTTCTCCAGATCACGTACAGATGAACACGCAGACATTTACCCCAGACTGTTTCCAGATATATTATCCAAACGAATATTTTCCGCGCGGGATCTTTCGTTTAGTCCGCAATAATCCTTATTCCAACTGAAAGTTGCCCCTAACTTTAAGGGAAAATTTGCCCTTACAGTCAAATCAGAATGGATACATGGGGAGAAAGAAGCGCAACGATTACACGAATTCCCCGATTGAATCCGACGATAACGACGCTAGGAATTCGGCGCTAACTATGAGAAGCGACGTCCATTCTGCAAATTCCGAATCCACGGAACTTGTCTCTTGTTACGGTCGATACCATGCTGGAATCCGGTCGAAACTCGTCACTCGGAGGCACGATCCGCGCATTATTCAAATATGCGGTTTCACACGCAATTGCAATGTTTACGCCATGGTGCTCCCCTATCTGCATCCCGCGATCGCGGACCTCACCGGGTGTTTCGGAAGGACACGGCCGGCCCCTTTAGTATGCAAACCCGTCCGATAGCGATCGCCTTATACTCACCGCATCGTTCGTCGTCCTTTATGAAGGTTATTACGATCAATATCTCCTAGGGGGGGGGGGGGGGGGGAA
>JABFPN010002747.1:0-20848 GCA_022817305.1 Leptoteleia sp. ZL-2020 | reverse complement strand
GCACCTCGGACAAGTATTCATATTCGAAATTTTTTTATTTATAGAATAGATCGCAAAGATCGCAAATCGGTATTAACCCGTCGTGAATATAAAACTGGTGAAAAAGAAAAAAAAATAATAATAAATATGAAAACCCATGGCAATTAACGTGTCGTGAATCAACGCGACCTACAATGAAATTGCCGATAAACAAATACGTAATCTAATTATTATTACGTTTTAATCTATCTTACGTCTGAATCACGCTAATAATGTTAAGGCGCTTTATTATTTTAATCGTCGTCATTAGATATTACGATGAACCATTTTAATAAATAAATGCATTTTATTTTTATAATCAGCATTATAAATTTGTTTCCAAATATTATGTTTATCATCGTAATATATTAAATTTTAGTACGCCGAATACAGATTCGTTTTCATATTGATACAATAACTTTTGAAAATAACTTGCTCTGAATTTTTTATAGACTCCAATGCCTTCAAAGATTACATAAAAAATATTAATATATGAATTAACATTATATTATTAGATATGCCATTGTAGTGGTAGAAATTGGATAATTGAATATCGGCGTGATTTCTTAGTTATGCAACTATAAGACCGATAGAGATGTAAAGTAACACTTATTTTCAATTAAACTTTGTTAACAAAATTTTTATCCAACTGATTCACCCCGGTTATTAAATTACATCGCAGCGAGAGTATAGTTCGTACCAATTAATATTATATAATCAGGTCGCGCGCAATATTGACGTTTGAGCTTTACATTATATTAGCCCGCGCGACAATAAATAATTAAATTATTACTAAAGAAGTAATTAATTAACCGTGGTTTCGCGACTGTTGATGTTTAATTATGCAACACTGCTTCCAGTGGAGTTAAAATGATTGTAAACGAAGAATGATTCTGCCTTCTCGTGTTAATGACCCGACCTTTTTTCTCCCTCTGCCTTTGACTCTCTTTTTTCGATTGCAATTTAATTAAGCGCGGAAGACGTACGATTTTGTTACAATTTCTTACGAGGCTCGGCTTGGGAAATGAGTTTTGTTTTTATCTTTCTTCGCTGCGAATCCTATATTTTCAATCTTTCGCCTGCTCAAACCTGTTACTGTCTCTTTTTTTCCACGTGCACGGTCTTGTGCCTCATATCTGTGTACTGTGTTATACGTACGTCGAATTTAGTCTAATTTACGTTTTTGCATCGCGTGTCGCGTTGTTTGATAAACGGAAATTAAGTACACTTTTACCTAAATCACGGCAACTTCTGCACTGATAGTAATTTATTAGTCCTTAGTTGTTACTATATTTTATATTAACACAGGCTTATGTAAGAATTTATAGTATTTCTAATAATATTATAAAGTAATATAGTAATGGCAACGTATTTATTGCGATATACGTATTTTTTAATTAATGGACACCTAGAAGATTTACTTCCCCTCCCATAATTTCGCTTTCCCCCTTCTGAAAATTAGCCCGGACGAATATAAAAAAAATTTTCAATCGGGCTAAGTTCACATAACGAGAAAAATTAAAAGAGTTGTTCTGTAGGGGATGAAAACGTTTTACCCATAATTAATGGACACCCGGAAGATTTCGTATTTAAATACGAAAATAAATTTAAAATTTGTCTTTTTTTGAATATATAATAAAACTAATGTGAAATATAGTACTAACGACTAATCAATTTCTTTCACTTTATCATTTCAAAAGTCAATTAACTGAAAAATTCATCCGTCTCGACGAGGCATTAAACATTATTCAATTTTGCAGGAAAACTTGAAATTAGTGATTAGAATTCGGCAACTCGACGCTAGTTGCTTAAGATATTCGATACTTCACCTTGTAAGATTTGTACGCTGATTGATCAAACATACGTGTTTAATACTTAACTACTTCTGCGAAATTAAACGACTTAATATTAGCGCAATATTAATTTCACCAAGTTCTATAATAGGAGGAACTCACCAACTATCGGACAACATTCAATCATTGTGTGATAAAATTATAATTACTATAATTACATGCATAAATTATGCAGTTTTAAATTTGGACGAAATTATGGGCTGAGAGAAATGAACAGGAAGATATGAAATGTAAATGTTGATAACAAAAGAAGATGAAGATGTACTTAATAAAATGATATAATAAAATTTATAAAATGCATTTAAAAAAAATATTAGAAGAAATGCCATTGTCAAGGAATAGAACACATTACCTCCCAGTTCACCATCAATTTCTCTGAGTGTATGGAAGAAAATTTTTCATCGAAGGTACAAGTTTTACTTGCAGACATATTTTTTGTCTTTATTTTCTGAAACTTCTACGTTGATATATAATTAACGTGCTTACAAATTAAAATTAGTCATGCTAATTGAAGACAATTTCAGAAACGAGAAATGAGTACGTTGATCTATTAAGTGGGATTCGCATCTATCTTGTCTGTAAACAGAAAATCGCGTACGCGTTGAATTAATGTGGACAAATTGGAATGACCAAGATTCCAGGGAATTTTTAACTTGAGCTTGCGACAAAAGATAAACATTAATTTATTTTTAAATCAGCTAATTTTGTTTAAACTTGCTTATAATAAATGATTAGTTTTTTTTTTAAATTTTTTACATTAATAACAATAGTCATATGCAGAATAGAAATTGAAATGAAACAAATGCAATGACTTTTAATTTTTACGGATAAAACATTAATACGATTTACAAAAGGCTTTCAAATTAATGTGGTAATTTGTTTTTATCTAACAAAATTAAAAGTTTGAATAGTTGAAATTCGTATAAAATGAAATCATTATTCTTATAACATTCAAATGAAATTTAGTTTTAATCTCACGACCGCTTAATTTATACAATAGCAGGCTTTAAACTCCAGTAATTTATTAATTTAAAAATTGAAATTAATTTCAACAATGAATCATAAAGGAAGTCAAATATATAAATGATAATTCCGAAAATGTTGAAAAACGTTTAATTCGGTTTAATCCTGTAAAAGACTAGAAAAATTGATACAAATGTTAATAGCCGTGTACTGAGATATGGTTGTTTCAAAGGTGATTATACGAGCAGTGATCGTGGAAAGCAATATCGCGCGGTATCGAGTGCACGGTCGGAATAAAAATGTCGCGAGCAACTGTTCGACGGGTTCGAAAAGATTTGCGCGATTTCCACGCGAACGGTTGTAACACAGACATTATAGTGTTGAGGGCTGCGGCTAAATCGATGGCTTCGGCTCATAATCTGGCGACCCTCGAGATCCCCGCGGTCGTGCCGATGGCGCGGCTCGTGACCCCGTCGAGTGCGCGACGCCTGTATAATTTTATTAGGCGAAATCGCTCGCGATAAACGTGAATCGTCGCGCATTACCCGTCGCCACAACTCTTTTTAATTGCGCTGTAATTGCGGCCAAGCCACGCGCTTCCTCGAGACCGAACGGCTTAAGATAACGCAACGACACTTTTGCCCCCGGGCACCTCAATCTTTATTAACCGCTCGTTCCGATCTAATTGTTATTAACTTTTCTGCCCCCGTCTCCTATCCTTTTTCCTCTGCTTCCTCTTCTTATTTCCCTTTTTTTTTTCGTCGTTTACTTTATCCCCCCACTTTCCTTTGGTTTTCCTTTTTAAGCAAACAATAAGTCTGCTTACAAGTTTAGATTCCATTTTATTTATTACTCCCTTTCTTCTTTGGTAATCCTTAGCCAAGGATAATTTTTTAATTATTCCTACAAATGGTTTGCTGCGGAATCTTATTCGTGTTTATCGTACGGGAAGATAAGTATTGTTTATTACTTCAAGCGTGGACGTTTAATTACTTAAATAATAATTTTACCGGTTCAAATTCAGAAAATGTCTAAATGTTTAAAAAAAAATGAGCCATTTCAATCAATTTCATTCCTGTTTAACCCGTTGGTATATTAGTTAAATTTATCAAATCCTGTAGTAAAAATTATTTTGGCATGCCTGGATTACAGGGAGAAAGAAATGTAGGATTTATTAATTAAGTTCTTTGGTTAAAGACGTTAAAAAAACTTTTTGTTCCAATAAATATTTTTAGTTACAGTAACTGAGCAACAGATTTGGACCAACATATTGACACTGCCATCATTGGAACAAGATCATTTCTTGATAAACAAAAGAATTTAATTCATATGCAGATAATTATCTTGTGTTAATATACATAAATAAATGTTTTTCAAGTAAATAAATCAAGTAAAATATTCTACTTGTTATTTGCGGACAAAAATCATTTCATTCAGTATCTTTCGTAGTTATATTCGCTATACAAATGTCCCATAATTACACATTTTTGCAAAGGTGAAAGGAATAAATGTTGTCGCTCAACAATGCGCAATTGTTTTGGACCCGAGATCCGATTGCAAAATAACGGAAAGTTATTTCTGTTCTCTCCGTGTATTGTTTTGCGAAACCTTATTCGTAAAAATGGTTGTAGTGAAATATTGTCTTGATTCTGTATAATACGAAAGAGCGAGCCCGTAACAAAATTAACGTAAAATATTCGAGAAGAATGTCAACTTTTGCCGGGCGAATGAAAAGTGACGAGATGTTTGCCTCGCGGAGACGCGCGACAGTGAGCGATGTATTAGTGCATTTTTGTTTTAATGACGAGAAATGAAACGAGTGGCGTCGGAACGAGTGGAAAAAAGGGCGAATGAATATATATAAAAATGAAGTGAGAGATAAGGGTCGCGAAACAGTGGCGCGAAAAGATCTGAAAAGAGGAAAACAGATAAAAATGTGTATAGCGATACGGGCGGAACGGTTGAGGAGAGGGCGGTAATGTGGCAAAAGACAAGTGGCAGGAAAAAGGCCGAAGTGCCGGCTGCCGCGGTGTCAAGTGGAGCCAGGGGTTGTTCAAAATCGCGCTAAATAGTTCGTCTTCGTACGCAATTTTTCGTCGCTTCGAGCTCAATCTTTTTCCAGTTCACCTCGGCTTCGATTTTATAGCGACGATTCAAATTTTTCTACTTTTCTCTCCCGCAAACTTTTCATTGAATCTGACTTTATAATTAGTTAAAATTATCTAGAAAAATAATTGACAAATCAATTTAATATTTTCTTCCAATTGTCTTAATTTATTTTAAAAAAATATAAAATATTTTATGTTACTGTTGATAAAAAAAAAAAATCGTTATTTTCAATATCAATGTTCAACAATAAACTTAAAAGAAGCTCTGCAGTTTTCCTTGGAAGTCAATTGTAATGAAAGGAAAATAAATCCCATTGTTCGGATTCTCGAAATGCATTTTCGATGATAAAGTACAACGAATTGATAATGAGTCAAAGTCACTTTTTCGCGTCACGGAATTTCGTCTCGGCCGAAGTTGGCTCAAAGTAACTTTTCTACTTTAAAAGTCTCATTTCCGAAATTATGTGAGGTCGGCGCGAAGAAAAAACTTTGTGCAAACAAAATTCCGAATCCCGGAGCCAGATTCTGCGGGATGATTAAATACGCGAATGCTCCTTGGACGCAAATTTCTCATCTCAATCAAAATGTGAAGGAGAGTTAAAAAAAAAAAAAAAAGAAATGCAAGAGGGCGAAAAAGAAAGGAACGCGTCGGAGGAGCGTTTAAATGGGCCAAGTACGAGTGCTGAAAAGTATATTATTTTACGATTTCGACGTTTTCATTTGGTCGTTGAAACGAGGGTGAAAGTTTTCGATGGCCTATTCAGAAAACTTTATTGTAAAATAAAAGATATGGGCTGGATAGTCGACGGTTCCAAGGAATAATGCTAAAAAGTTTCAAGTCGTATCATTCATTGTGACCGTTTCGTCGTAATTTCCAGATAAATAAATTTTGAATTCAATTTGTTCCGAGGAGAAACATGATTATGTTCTTTCGATACAATTTGCCTTGGAAAATTGTTTATTTGTTTATTTATACGAAGGAACTCAGAATTGGATGCGCCTTAATAGATTGTCAATATTAATGCAATAAACGGTAATACGATTATTAGAAACTTGGGTTCGAGGTTATTAAGTTAAAATTAAATAAACTAAAAAATCATTGGGATGGAGATAAATAATAATTAAAAATATATATAACGTATGAATAAATATTGAAATTTCGACATTCCATTATTATGATGATCACGTAAGTGCACGCAGAAAAATAAAATAGTTAATATTCCCATAAAAAATTGGATTCGAACCCCAAAAGACAATTTATGAACATTCTCATGATAAGTTATGAAGGAAATACTATAAAAAAGCATTTATTCCAATAAGTCTGTAAAAATTCCAATAAATTTATAGGAAAAAGTACTTTATTTTAACATTTATTTCATATTTTATCACAAGTATGTTCATAAATTGTCTTCTGGGGTTGCAATCCAATTTTTAATAGTAAAATTTACTCTTCATTTTTCTGCGTGTGGTACAATTAAGAGATGAATTTGGCGCAACCATTTTTTAGGCAAGCCACGCGAATGACTCGAAATATATTCTACTAAACAAGCAGTATCAATAGAAAAGTACGCTAAATCGAATACCGCCTGTAAACACTAAGCTGGAAAGCGCACAGCCCCGCAATTGCACTAACACTTCGACTACCATTTTGGAACCAATCGACAATTCAGATATCTTATTCAACGAGCCAAATCAAAATGCGACGATCTCCATTTTAAATGCAAATTCGCGGATCGCAAATTTTAAACGCGAATTTCAACGTTTAAGGACCCCGGACTGTTTATTCAACGACGCCCTTATTTTCCAGATTTCTCTTGTTACCCTTTCTTTCCTTCCCCTTCCGCTCATTTTCTCCCCTCCACCCCTCCAATCTCGCCCGCTCCCTCTACTTTGTTTTTTCGTTTCACTTTTCGTTTGCTTTTTATTATTATTTTTTTTTTTTTTTCGGGAGCTATGCATCGTTGTGAAATTGCAACTGACTCGAGTAATGGATACAGCGATAGGCAGCTCGTATAAAGCATATTTGAGAGGGCATTGTGCGAAGTTTATGAAGCATTTGAGGCAGGAAAATGGGCGCGTTTCGTATCCGTCGGGCATAATAGCGGGACATTACTAACCTCCGCGGGCGGCTTGCCGGCCTCGCTGATACACTCGATCACCAGCTTCCGATCTTCCGTGGTGACGAGGAAGCCGCCTTGGAGGATTTTCGGCTCTTCGGGCGCCTTGAGGACGCTCAGCCGAGCGAATCGAGAGCGCAGTCCCGGTTGGCCGTCGTTGGTCGGCGATGCCTGGCATTGATACATGCCGTCGTCTTCCAAATCCACCGGATATATGTGCAACGAGAAGTCACCTGGAGACAGAAAAATCGATAGATCGGTTAAAGACAAGGCGAGCCCACCACTGTTTCGTATTTATAATACGCCACGATAAAGCTGCGGCTGTATTTTATAACCGCCCGGTCAACTGGAAAACATTGCAATCTCGACGGACAATTTGTCCCGCTCGCAAAATGCTTATTTCAACAAGTCGGTAAAAAAATGGGGAAGGCTATCATTTTATGGCAGTTGATTTGTGACATCGGGAAGTTGTTATATTGTTTTTTTTTTCTTTTTCTTTTCTTCATTGCTTGTAGAAAAGTCGATTCTTCTGATATTTATCTTAGATTGCAAGTTGTGTAATGAGCAAGCATTGAATGGAATAATCCGTTGGAGGATGGTAAATTTATGGGAATTGCGAACAAAGAATTTATATCGAACAACTCTGTAAACTAAGTAATTTCGCAACAAGTATTTCATATGAAAATTGTAAGGGGGTGTTAAAGGATTTGTCTAATGGTACTATTTATAAGTCACCGTATATCTTCGAGGGGGAGAACTGAAGAATGGATAGTAAAAAGTATTAAATAAAACGGAGGGATCTGCTACTTCTTAAACGTGTCCAATAAAAGATTTATATATATATGTACATCAAAAGATTTATATATATATAAGTATACCAAACTGTAATTTTGGAGACACGCCTTATTTAGGAGACGTGTTGGAAATTCAAATTTTGACCGTCTTTTTAAAAGCTCAGTTAGCCTACTCAGTTATTATATCATATTATAATATATATATATATATATATATTGTTCTTATAATTATATTACAAATACAAAAAAATGTGTTGCAATAAAAAATTGTGCCAGCAGTTTGCAATAACTTTTGTAATAACTGCTTACGAAGGAATAATCCGAGGACGAATGAAAAATCATAAAAATCAGGTCTGTCAGAATGGAAGGCATATAAAACGAACGAATTAATAATTCTCTTTTTCAAGCCGAGAGAATAAGATGTAAGATGAAGCAAGTTGACGGGGGATCAGGAAGTTTGTTGATACGCTATCGATGTACATGGTGATCGGAAAAGAATGTCTCCTGTCATTGTGTTGCTGTTCCATCAATGACAAGACAACTGTATCCAATAGGGCGTTTATCTCGGATCACACTATATACGTCAATGAAATTGCGGAATGAAGTTTTCAGTGAAATATTGGATGTGACGTATTATTGATTTTGAACTCGTACAAAAATGACGATGTCGCGGTATAAGTTTACCATTTCATTAATCAAAAAACCAAACGTTTCCGTTCAAACGTATCAAATATTTTATTTCCATTCGATGAAAAGTGTACCCATATATAGATATATATATATAAACTATCTACGTACGTACGCACACACACGCATACACACATACACGCATACACACATATATTCTAGTAATGTTCAATAAATATACAAATAAAAATCGAAATAAAGCCCAATCCAAGCAAAGTTAACGACACCGGCGTAGGTAGACCTGACATTTCAACAGGTCGCAAAAATCTATGTTACGTTTGGGATAATGTACAAACGAATCGATTGCGGTAAAGGAAGGTCTATGTATCTTCTTTCTTGTTAGTCCGATAGCGATAAAAATGCACAAACGGTTCGTTTCCTTTTCCCATTTTTTTTTCTTGGAAAAAATATTATACCAATTTATGATGTAATTTGCACGAAGACAAAATAAGTAGAAGACTGTTTAATCATAATGTTGACTTGCGAATGTGTAAATAAATTGGGTTGTGATAGAAATAGAATGAAGTATTCTTTAAAAGAATGGATGGACGTTGGGACCCAGTTTACCGATATTTTCTAGTAGTTGCCAGGATATTTGAATACAAATAAAAGATAAAAGTCAACTTCCAGAGTTCCCGTTAACTCTACGACGAATAAGTCTCCGCCGTTGAATAAGAGATGGCGCCATCGTTAAGTTATGGTTAAAATTAATTGATGTAAAATATCACATCGTACGGTTGCATATACCTTGTGTCAGCATTCAATGTTGTTTCGCTCTAAAATGTCAATTTTTTAAGTCGTATAAGCATTTTTGTTAAAAGAACTTTTGATGTTTAATTTGTTTGTAATCAGCAGAAGAGAACTTATAATACTTTGTACAAATTGAATGTACATTCAATGTAAATGCTACTTTTGTGTCAAATGCGGCAGTATAAATGAAATTTTTGACACTTTTAATAGTCCGAATGTGATGTAGAAAGCATTCGCCGACTATAAAAACTCGAGGAAGAATTTTTTTGACGTGACCGTGTGTATGATAGCGAGTGAATTAGTTTTTCATACTAATGCAAAAGTAAACGTTTGAATGATCTACGACGTGACGTTTTAATTATTAATTCGAACATAAGGATTTCAGATTGATGTGCTGGCAAATTTCTCGGACCAACCGATTGTCTCGCGAACGCTTTGAATTTGCGCAAGATACATTGCTTGCGCGGACGAAAAGATTTCATACCGAAAGTAGTACGTTGTTCGATTATTTCGATTATGAGACTGAGGGTTTATCCTTATCGCGGAAGAAAGCGCCGCTATGTTGCATTATACGTCCATTACGTGTTGATGAGCGCATAAGTGATATCCGATAGCTTTAATATTAACCGTATTCCTTTCAGTATCCCACCTTTTTTGCGATCGTACGCCTGCTCGAAAGGGAAACGTTTATTCCTTGCTGAAAAGGAAGGAAAAACGACAGTATAAAGTGGACGGGGAAGCCAAATGGACGATGAAGGTTGTGCAATATTTCAATACGATTCATAAAATAAATGCCCGACGTGTTGTGCGCAAAGGCGTCGGGATAAGAGCAAAATTGAAATTTTTAATGACAGGGTGCATTAGTTTTATCATTTTTTTTAAAGTGTTACTAGTTTTTTTTCAATAAAAACATAGTATTAGTCTTTAAAAACATGAGAAGACGATTACTAGAGCATTCTAATAAATTTTGTTTAAATTTCCTCACTTATTGTTAGGAACTAAAAAACCTCACTTATTGTTGGTGAAATTATTTTGGTATTATTATGCTTTGAATAGTGTGGTAGTGGTGTTTACGTAGAGCTTTTATTATAATTGTGTGTTAAATTTAATATAAAATGAACAGATTCTTATAATATTTTCAAATAAAACGTGTATTCAATGTAATACTTCTGTTCGTGAAAATAAAGGAACACCATTTAAACATTTTTTAGAATAATATTTTTCCAATTGAACCCCGATTATTGCTATTCAAAAGAATTAATAGAGATAAACGAATTTCAGTCAAACTAATATATGATTTTATTTTAAGATTAAACGAAACTTTATATTTATTAAAATTTGGTTCAATTATTAATAGTAACTTAATTAATTTATTGTTAAATTAAACAAAGGATATTTTAATTACTGCATTTTGTCTAAATAAAGATTAAATTAAAATAGAATAATAATAATAAATTTCATTATTCACAGAATGCTTCTTGTTTTTCTTTTATGAGAACTGAAGTTTAAATTAAATTGTCAATTATATATTTATAATTAAAATAAACTTCAAGCACTGAAGCTTGTACGTAATTTTATCTTGGATAAATTTTTTTTCGAAAATAATGAATATCATTATATTTAGAAATCTAATAAATACTAATAATTCAACAAATACTAAACTTATTTATATTTGTTTGCACAATTATTTTCGAAAATTGGAGAAACGATGAATATTTCTTGTTTTCATTAATAAAGTCAATAACGATCACGAAAAACTTATTTTATTCATTTCAACATAAAAAATAATGAATGGATTAATTTATTATATCAATCATTTAAAAGATAATTCATCATGGACGTAAAAGTTTGGTCAATAAATAATACAATTTATTGTAATTTATACGAGGTAGTGTAATATATCTGTTATTTTCAACGAACAATTTAATTGAAATTAATAAACATTTATATTGCAAAAGGACAAATATCAGTTATTAAAATTATGTCGTCTGAAAATGCTGCGGAAGGTAAAATGGGGAAAAAGCGGAGGCTAAAAAATAATTACAATAGTTTGCATGAATATAACAAAAAAAAAAAAAAAAAAAAAAAAAAAAAAAAAAAAAAGCTCGGGCAATGCCCTGGTATTAAATCCCATCCGCAAAAATCATATAAATAACGGCGCGAATCGTCTTGCCATAAATATTCAACAAAAGCATCGGAACATTTCGGTTGCTTTGGTTATTTTACGGGCGTGCTGAAAATAAAGCGTCGAAAACTGAAAATAGTGTTGTATTTCTCTTGGCGAAAGTTGGTTTAATGAAGAACTGACGTTTTGTATCGGCTGGATGGAAGCGACAAAGAGGCCCTAGGATGTTGATATAACGACGAAGAGACGGATCGAATCGCATTAAATGCAAGTTGATTTTGCTGTCGGAAGCGTGGGAAAGAGGTTAAGGGTACCTCCTGCGGCAAACAAACGTCTGTACACAGAGAGCAAGAAAGAGATAGATATAATGACGTGTAGGTTTATAAGACCGTCGTTACCAAGAGATCAATTTCTCAAAGTTGGTATTCAAAAATTTGCAAAATATTCGCATTTGACTGGGACGCGACAAAACAGCCTTCGCTGGCAAACACGAATCGATATGTTAATCAGATTCGTGGAAATTTTCATGCCCGAATTTATCTCCGACTCCGAGTTTCCGTTTCAAGCGCGCAGAAACAACAAACGGAAAGACAAAAAGAATAACGTTTAGGAACACGCAAACTTGTTCCAACTTGTTAAACTATTTGGACAAGTTTGAACTATTTCAATATACTATCCAAACTGTTCGAATCGTTATGTGGAACGATTTTCAATAAGTTTGTCCTATTCCAGTTTAGTTCATCAAATGTGTTCAAAGAGTCTGGTGAGTCGCAATTCCTATGCGTCCAAATGATCAACTTGAACTTGTTTTTTTACATGTTTGTACTGCATATCGTAAATATATTTTAATTTCCCTACACTTTAAGACGTAGTACTTTTCTTTTGCGCGCGATGTTTGGCAATAAATTTAAGAAGAATCTTGGAAGATTTGGGTGGTGATATGGTGTTAATCTCTGTAATAGTATCTCGAATTAGTCTGGTGAAAGTATAGCAAAAATCTAGATAATAGAAATGTCTCGCCAATAAGTCTGCAAATAGTTCCGATAACGTTAATCCACTTGCGAGTCTGGGAATCGGACACAGTCCTGGCACTTTTCAGATTTATTGGCCAGACATTTCCAGTTTATTACCCAGTCTTCTGGCAGACTTTCCCCGGACCACTGGCGAGTTTGGTTACAGAACTTGTTACATTTCCAGACTCATATCTCAGATATTTGCAAGATTTATCGCCAGGCACATTTCATATTATTTCCCGCGAAATGCAAAATTTTTAAAAATTCTTTACAAACAATTGGAATTAATGGGACGCCCTGTGCTTGATATAATACAACAAAGGTCTTATCTCAATTCCGTTGAGTAATCTCATTGGTGGGGGAGGGGAGCGTTAAAACATTTTGATTGCTGAACGAGCTCATTTAATCGCGAGAAAACGAAGCTGGTCAGTATTCCCGAGTTGAGCCGGAATTACCGAAAGTGTTTTGAGCGTAGACGTACGGAAGAGTTCTGCCGGAGAAGCGGGATTGAAATATATTCGGTTGAGCCGAGTGACCCGTGACATCGGGTCGCAAGTGGCGCCCTCAACTTTGAAATGCGGGGAAGTGGAAAGAGCGAGGCGAGCTTAGCCGAGTCGGTGTGATTTCTATAGAGAAACCCGGAAAGTGGGTTCGAATTTCAAACAGGAGCGGCTAAGGGAGGTTGGATTCTTTTTTCGAGGGCTTTATAGAGTGGAGCTGGGTTGGCGCGTTTCTGTGCAACCGCAAATGCAGCGCGCATCCACCGACGCCGAGAATAAATCCTCGCAGGAACAAACTAATCCTCCGCAGGGCTGCATGCGCGCCGGCTATGATTATGTTAATAAGGCGCTTTTCGGGGGATAAAATGTTTAGCAGTTTCAGCGCTTACGTTACAACCCCAACGAATTGTTGCCGATGACTTCGCTTTCATGAATTTTACATCGCAGCCGGCGAGATCGGGTTTGATTGCCCGCGGTTATTGTCCGTTTCACCCGCCAACAATGGACCCCAGGCCGAATTAGCGTTCGCCGCGGATAATGATGCCGCATTAAGTAGAATAGTTTGCTGGTCAATGTTTTTTGATTGATCGCACACGATTGCGCGCCGCTCCAAGGCCAATTTCAATGGCCAATTTCACCGCGACTTCCCAACTGAATTTCCACACCGAGTGAAATTTATATGTGAATTTTATTGTTTTCAACAGGAACTCTGTTGTATATATATACATACCGAAAAAAAAAATAAACCACCACAAGTTATTGTGAATATTACCTTTAAATTTACTGTGCTGCAGTAGAAAATGCAGTGCGCGTGCACAAACAAAAGAACATTATAACAATATCTATGAATTATTATAGATCCGAGACATGAAAAATTATTTTAATAGAAGTCATATATTTGGTTAAATATTGCAGTTTCATCATTTAAAAATTTACTGATTTAGTATGAAGAAAATTATTTTTAAGCAAAGAAGAATTAAATTTGTCCTATGAGAAAAATAACACGGTTGATATTATAGCTTTTAACTCTATTTCATTTAAAACCAGTGCCGTTGCATGAATTTATTTCGTGCATGAATTTTTATTCGAAGTTTGATATGTATCAGTACTGACATGTTGATGGATTAATTAAAAGCTGCTTTAGCAGAAACTTTCATTTATTAATTTAAATTCGTTATTTTAAAATAATAGTGGAAATTGGTGTGAATGCAAAATCAAAACGCTTGTGGCTAAGATTATTGTTACGTTCTGGTGAACCTGATACGCTATGTTGCGCAGCAAGTTGCGGAAAATTAACAATTGAATGAGTAAGAAATTAAAAGTAATCTCACGAGATTTCATATAATTATAGAATTTTATGACATTCATGTAAATTTCTGTCAAAATTTAAAAATTATTATCATTTTAAAGTTATAAATTTTAACGTGAAAGTATTTTATTGGATAATAATATTCGGTAGCTTTTATGGCACATTGATTTAAATATCAGCAACTTCAATCGGTTGTTTTTAACTGAAAATATCAGGAAAATGATTGAAAAGTTCAATTCATGCTTACGTTCGATTTACCTTTTTAAATATTTCAATTGCTTTTCTTTCTTAGTGTATATAATTTTCGTCTTAAACTGCGTTGTTTTTGAACGATTTATCTCAGTACCGACTGTCGACTTTACACCCCCTTCACCTCCTAACATCTTGTAAAAGGTATATTCGTTAAAACTTATCGAATAACTAACCGTAACAGAGTCTAAATTGAAAACCTTTTAAAAGATATCATTTCTGCATTTCTTTTCACTTATCCCATTGCTTTGATTACTTCTTACTTATTCAGCATGCTATTGAAATGTGTTTAAAAAATGTGTTGCAAATAAAAAATGAATAATAAATATAAAATCACTTTTGAAGTATATTAATATTATTTTTGCATAGTCCACAAAATAAAATTGAGTTTGGGCAATGAAATAATCAAACTTAAAATTGAAATAGAATTTTTCGCCAAGGGAATGGAATATAATTTGACATAATTAAAATGTCAATCAATTTTCATTCATGTGAAGTAATTGAATTCGATGAAAAAAACAAAAACAAAGAAGCTTCTTGGAGGGTGTCAAGTTACTAAAGTAACTGTTAAGACTTGCCCTAAACGTGTAATATGAGTATGAACAAATGGTTTTAGAGAAATGGTCGTTTCACAGTGTTATACAATATATTATTAATAAATGAATTAAATGTTATTTTAAAACGAAAATCTTATCCAGACGTGCAATGAGAAAAAATATGTAGGAAAATTTGTAATCTTGAGCACGTATAGAATAATGTTAAAAAAGTATAACAAGAGTTAGTGAAATGTATTTATAAAAGTTGTAAATATTATAATTATTTTTATCCTTGTAAACTTGCGGATAGATCACATAATATTTATAAAACTTTTTGTAATAGTGCTCGGTAAGTTTGTAAGTTATTAGAAATATAATTTATGATATTCCTTATTTGACTTGAATATGAAAATTTGAGGAGATACATGGTGCCGATATTGTTTTCCTTAAAGAAAAAAATGTTCAACTTAAATTTTAAGTTCATCGTAGAATGTGTAATTGACTTATTATCATTTAATCATTGTTAAACTTTCATTTATGCTCTAATTGACAAAAATAATCTTTAATTTAATATAAAACTTACTGAATCTGTTATACTCCTAATTTCCTCCATAATTAAATTACCATCTATAACGATATTATCCGAAAACCCAATTACATGTATTATCAAATTAAATTATTATCAGAGCTGCTGAAGTAAATAACGAACAGGTGATAAAAATAAAATGTTTATTCTCATCGTTTCTCATTAAGTTATACAAATAATGAAACATTCTTAATAAGCTGGTAAAATGCCGAATAAATAGATAACTGGACATTGAAATATAGTGTCACTTTAACTGGAAAATAATTGTTTAGTCTACAAATAAGTGTTTGCCGTTTGACAAAAAACGTTGCTATCTATAAGTTGTGGTTAAAGTTATCTGATGAAAAGATAATTAAGAATTTGACGTCGAAGGGAAGGACGTACTGGAAGGCCGAAAGTGGCCGGAATTGCACGAAAATGCACATCTTTTAACTCATAATATTATTTTGCTAAATGTAATAGAATTGCAATGCGGTATAATTGTGATAAAAACAGAAGCAAAAGGCAAAAAAATAAATAAAAGCGCCGAAAAGTCTTATTAAACGTTACACCTTATCTAAATACGATCCAACAGGATCACTTAGTTTGAAATGTATACAATTAGTAATGAGTTATGCCAGGTTGACCCATTCTCTGGCAGATGAAAAGCGTCGAGCACTCTCGTCTACTTCTAAGTGTTCAATTTTTGATCAATATACGAAATATCGGAAATGCAATTAGCTCGTCGTTGGCGAGCAGTTAAAAATGGTTCCGGCGCGCGGTTGTATAGCGGAAACTTTGGCAGATGATGATGCTTTCAACGTCTAATAACGCGGATGATCACACGGGGTACTCGGAGCGTGCACTAGGGGCACTTTCCCGGCCCGTCATGATCCATTTTCTCAAATAATCTTGGGAATTTGAGCTCGTCTCGCTCTCAAACTCGCACTCGAACGGCCGAGTTCGGAGTTCACCGGAGATAGCTCATGCGGGTACTTGAACTTTTCCCAGAAGAATTCCTCCGGCGCTCGCACGAGCGAATGGCAAAAGTTTCAGGAATTATCTGGCGTACAATAGTGTCAAACGAAATGTTACCTGCGTCAATATTTTTATGTACGTCGACGTGCGGTTTCGCGGACGACAACTCGATGGAGTGACTTTCCATTGCACTTATGCCGCTTGCCCTTCCATCGCTTTTAAAGCTGCTTTAACTTTATTGAATAAAGGTCCGCGACGCTCGGTGAACGTTTCGCATTGTTTCTTTCGTATTTTAAGAAGTTCCAGTTGTTCAATTACAGCTGTCCTTTTATCGAGGAGTTTTATTAAATTAATCAGGTAAAAGATGTCACGTGTATTGAGAAAAATCACACGCTCATTCCTTTATTCGCCTACTAATACTACACCGATATCCAATAAGACTTACTTTTTAATTTTAATTATTATGATTGAGTATTGTCGTTAAACCCTCTATATAATTGAGTAATCCAATTAATGTAAGCGGAAAATTTGCTTTTTTGTATCTTACTTTTCCGTAAAGAATAAACTAAAATATTGATTCTCTATTTTATTGGATTTAAATTAGTTTTACTAGTGGTAATAAGACTGATTAAGGCAAATTGTCGCAATGTAACAAGAGAAACGATAAAATGATTTTGCAGCATGACAATGCTCGACCCCATCTCGCAAAAGTCAA
The DNA here is from genome assembly GCA_022817305.1 of Leptoteleia sp. ZL-2020. NCBI lineage: Eukaryota > Metazoa > Arthropoda > Insecta > Hymenoptera > Scelionidae > Leptoteleia > Leptoteleia sp. ZL-2020. The sequence goes on along the minus strand of JABFPN010002747.1, from coordinate 3,568 downwards.
CCAATTTACCGCGTTCTTCAAACATTACTCCCTCTGGTTATTGCGTGTTTCGATCTATGACACACATCCTTACTGACCAGCACTAATGTTCTTATGAAAAAGTTAAAAATTGGATCGATAAGTTGGTCGCTTTAAAAGAATGAGCAGTTTTATCGATGCGAGTTTCGTACGTTGTCCGAAAGATGGGAGAAAGTAATGGCCACTGATTGACAATACTTTTAATCGTAAATGTTTTACCGTAAGCTCATTACCATAAATAACCAGTTTTTTTACATTAAAGCCTCGAACGTCAGACAAAAAACGGCGTAAGCGAAATTGTAAAACTAACATTTTAAAATTGATATTTCAATGTTTCTTATTCAATTATGCTAATTTCTCTCTATTAAAATTAAAAGTTTATTTTATCCTTTTTTTAATGTAGTTATGGAAAGTGCGAAATTGATTATTAGTTGTATTTATTTGTTTGATTAATTGTTTGTATTAATTAGTATATTGAAGCCATAACATTAATGTTACAAATCGTTTTGGTACAAATCTTCCGAATTTCATTTGACCAGGGGTTGTTTCACGAAGATATTCATTAGTGATATATTTAGTCCGGCCTCATCACACATGAACTGCTTTAAATTACAATTAGAACGTTGAATTTTGGACGCAGTTAAACATTTCACAGTCGATTTGTCGAAACATTTATTTAAGCCGAATTGCAACGGCCATTTAATGACCTATTTACTGGTGTAAAAAGGAATGGAGAAACAAATGCAAGGCGCAAAATAGTGCCGCGAAAAATTCAATAAATCTTGTTCCAATGGAATAATACGTTTATGTCATTCGAGAGAAGTTTTATTCATTTCGGGGACCGAACAGTTTTATATAAATTTATAACTTTATTTACGTTCTCCCGAAATTTCACTTTATATTTATCGCGAAAATAATTTAGTAAAGGTATACCATTAACAATTCCCTCGCTTTAAATAATGTTAATACATATAGTCTTCGTTAAATATTGAATTATGTTCTTCATTAATAAATTCATATGAAAATTGGATTTATGATTAAACGTGGATTTCATATGAAAGTCTCAGGGTTGCAAATATTTTAATATCAAATCTAATTTTAATTCTTTCCCTTGGGGATTAATGTATAATAAATTAAGAAGAAAAAAAAATGACAGACGATACGTTCAACAATTTCCTCTTTCGTTTTATTACAATAAAGGAAAAACATATTTAATTTTATGTATCAGAAATAATGGGTCACATTTGGAATAAATTCACATTACTTCTGCAAAAACTAATATATTTTCATATGTCAATAATTTAACGCATTCACTTATATATTTATTACTGAAATTACACATTTGTCATTTTTCTATATTCTTTTTTATTTGTATTCGTTTAAATATTAATAAATGAATAAAAGCAGCACATAATTGCATCTTAATTTTGCTCAATCTTTTTTTTTTCAGTGCACGTTGTAATCGATTAATTTTATTTATAAAATTGACGCGGGAGCATTGCGAGGAATCGGCGCGTTAATATGCCCGCCGAACAATGACCGATTTAGCACGGGCATTTTGGCGTCTTTTTGGCGTTCGATCGGCGATATTTCCTTTTAAAGAGTTCGCAAAGATAACAAGATCATTTTCCGTGTTCGCTCTCGCGGCTAAAAGTCGTGGAGAGCAAAGAGCCCTGATAAGTCCGGGGAATCCAATTATCGATCAAAAGAGGATTCCTGAGTTACGAGAACGAAGGCGACGTCGTCTCCGCTGGGCGGGCCGAGTTACGCGCGCGATCGGGGCAGCGTGCTAAATCAAAAGTACGTCGATAGCGCGTGCATGGTATCGGCCGCGCGCGGCAGCTCACTTCGCCACAGGCTCGTGCACTTACGAGGTCGCGCGCGCGCGCGCTCACGCGTCCTCCTATTACGTCTGGTATGTAATACCGGTCATAACTCGTTGCCGAAATTAGTATTGCTTAGGCCTATGAAAGCGGAGTGGCTTTGCCGTGGAAGGTATGTCTCCGCCACGTAATACCGGATTCTGCTTCGACACTAATCGAATCTGTAAATCTCCACGAGATTCGAGCCACTAATTCGACTCGCGATATTAAACGCCGGCTTGTTTATTACACCGCGGATTATGAATTAAATCGACGTAAGCCGGCCGTTTCATTTTCTATTAAATCGCGGGGCCTTTTCGCGCTCGGCGAGGCCTCAAATTCACTAGCGACTATAAATTATTATGAAAATTATTACACTTTGTAACGGCGACGAGCCGTGCCCGGAACTAGGACCAATTACAACCGGCTGAACGTTGACAAACCCGTTATAAAACAGTTCGCTAAAATTTAATAAGCTGAATATTGAATCGTACAAAACTGTGGAATTAGAAATTTCAATAAAATTTAGACAAAAGTAATAATAAAAATTACTATATCTTTTGACATTGAAGATATATCTTCTATGATGTTTGTACAATTACTGTACCAACATAATACTTATTACATGGTATAGTAAAAGTTTTTATATGATCTTGTAAAGTTGCCACGATTTATGGTAACTATTATCATACTGAATGTGAAATTTTACTGCAATGGTATGGTAAAATAGCAGACACTGTAGACCTTCCAATGCCAAAAGGTATGGTAATTTTAAATACAACTTCTTTTTCAGTTTATGCCCAACAATCTGCTATTTCCTTCGCGTATCTGACGGTGAGTCGTCAGGATTTTACTATAAAATAATAACGCGTTCCACTTTCTACAATAGAAAAAAAACCCCCGAACATTTTTGTGTTTCGTCACGCCTGTAATCCGCTTATAAATCTAACGCTAATGAATTCGAATTACAGCAATTTCGATGCTTAGCTACACGCCCAGCCTTTAAATAGTAAGCTTTAATTAACCGTTGCTGTTTCAAAATTAAAACGCAATTTGCGCGATCCCGAAGTGCAATCTGCAATTTTCAATTTTAAATCCGGGATCTGACTCGGAAAAGTTTGCTGGTTTCAAACCTTGGTCGCTTTATTTAGTCCTCTAAATATAAATTGTTAACTTGGACGTAACGGACGGTCTCTTTTGAATTTCGGAATATCGCGCTCGAAAGTTTTAATTGAATTTGGATTTGTGCGAAATCAGATTACAAATTCTATTTTTATGCGACGCAAAATACAATTCACTTTTGACCTCAAAATGTTTCGCCGGAAAATAAATGCAAGAAAATAGAATCTCCGCGGTTCGTTGTTTAATCACTGAATCCGATTGAACAATGGCGTTTTTTTTATTATCGCGCGCACAATGAAATGACCACAAAATAATAACGTTATTATGCAACAATAATTCCGCAATTATGGCGGTAGCGCGGGAAATATATTACGGCTGCTTATACGATTCGCATTTAAGTTTCATAAAATTAGCTTAGTCTTTAAAGAGAACAATTTAGTGCACGGAGAAAAATGTTAACCAAAATTTGGTTCTTTTTTAGCTGACCAAAATCTTTAGTTAAAATAACCAAATTATTGTTTCAATAACAAATAATTTTGGTTGAAGTAACTAAAAAAAATATTCTG
>JABFPN010002746.1:0-20853 GCA_022817305.1 Leptoteleia sp. ZL-2020 | reverse complement strand
ACTGGCCAGAAAGTGGCATGCGGACCACGTGATTAAATGGGAGCGTTCTAATTGGCTGCACTAACACATATAAACTAGAACAATTCTAACACGTTTTTAGCCGGTAGGATGAATGAAGGGTTAAAGTAGAATGTTATTATGTGATTACAATAAGTGTGTTTCCTCCTCATTCAAATCCTTATTGCAATGATATAATATTCTAATATAGCGAAATGGTATAAGAATGTAGACTAAAGTTGAATAATAAACAAACATGCCTCTGTACTACTTTAATACACTGGTAATAATGTTGCGATAAATTATGTAATTGACGCGGTTACTAATCAAACAATAACAACATTGTCACACCGTTGACCATACAGATTTTTAATTTACCATTTTTAATAAAAAAATTTTCTTGTAAACACTACATTTAATCTTATGTAAATCAGTTGTGCTGCTGTTAGAGCATTGTTTTTTGTAATTCCAATATAAATTTCAACATAAATTTAACATATACAACTTAACAAAGCAATTAATGTTTTAATGACAGAAACATTTTTCTCCTTGTATAAAACTTCTTTTTGCTTGTCATTTTTACAGGAAGAATTTTCAGAGATACTTGTCTGGAAACTGCAGCAAGGGTACATATGCTGAACCTTTTAGCTTATGCCGCTTTAAAAGACGATGTGATTTTACTACTACATCAAGATAGGCGAGAGCACGCAATTATGAACTATGCTTTTGACATTGATCGTCATCCAGCTGAAGAACAACTTCCACTTGCTCAATTTGTAAGTTTTTTTAATAAACATTATTTATGCTATTTACTCGAAAGTAGATTTTACACATTATTTAATAATATTTACAAAAAAAAAAAAAAAAAAAAAAAAAAAAAAAATGACAGGAATGTGAATAATTGTAGGATATAAATTTGCTATTTATGATATTTAAAAGTCACAATGTACTCGTAATTACTGACTACTTAAAAATGTGTTTCTAGTTGGCAAATATGTTTGAAAATCTTAGTAGTTCTGAATGGCTGCTATATATATCGGAATGGCCGTACCAGAATCAAATGATCAGCAACATTAGAGTAACTACCAAGGTTGCCGTTCATTCTTTACTATCAGAATCAAAAGATATGCAAGTGCGGGGAGCTGCCATCATTCACAATTTAGCTTGCAAGGAGGTAAAAACTGTGGTCTGTATCCTTGTACCAACCGCTGTCAAATAACATGTCGCATTTCAACTTTATATTGTCCTTAATGAATCAAACGACTATTTCAATGTTACGCACAATAGAGAAACGTGATTGATTTTACTATACAGTAAATTCCTCAACAGTGAAATTAATTTCTCTGACTGAAATGACATGACTGAAATAGGTTGTCCAGCTCCAATGGGAGTGTTGCCTTTGCCTCAAAATTCTGATATCGCTCTTGTGGCTTCGTCCGCATCGCTTTTGGTGGAACTCTTTACGAACTATCCTCTAATTTGGTGTCAGCTAAAATAATAATAATAATAATAATAATAATAATAATAATAATAATTTTTTATTTATTTTAAGTACAAAGTAATAATATTTTATATGAACATAATTTCCGATTTCTTATTATGTCACATATTGATAACAACAACTGTTGCAACGTACAAAAAAAAACTAACACTCGATAAATGTAGTTTTTGTTCTATATCATCATTTAATTCGTGTTTAAATGTCCAATTAAATGTTTAAATTTAATAAGTCTCAAACTCATTTATTAGAAAATAACGAGTGACAAATTATTTATTAATTATAAAAGGACGCTATTATGAAGTGATTAGCATCTGAATTTATTGAATTATTTATTTTTTGGATAAATTAAAATTGATTAACATTTTTATTCTACGCATATGGAAGGAAAAAAGTTGATAAATAAAAAATCGATTATAAATCACAAAATTGATGATAGTTGGTAAACAGGAACTTAAACGGATACTGTTTTAGGTGATGGGTACTATTTTTTTTCAGAAAATGCACAAATGCAAAAAACTCCGTCAACTATTACCCAAAGGCAGCATTTCCAAGGTATCTATTCCAACTGGTTCATCTGGTCACATTTAAAGGGGTGGCTAGAAAATATTTTAAAACTGTTTTGGGGATATCCGAATTGTTATAAACAGAAAGAAAATAATGAAAAGCTTTCGCGAATGAATTAATTAAATCATGACTAATCATATTAAAGCAAGCAATTACTTGAAATCAAATTCAATTAATCATATAATTATTATGATTAACAACTTTATTTATAGGTGCAGAGAAGTTAAATTTCACTCGTTTGAACTAATTTGATATCGGGTCATATTAATAACATTCCATCATTTCATTTTAAAACAGATTAGTTTGCAATTCATTAAACGAACGAATTATAATTACACAGGTATTTGATGACGTCGCAGTAGAATTGACAATGGCTCTGTTACAATACTTCAATGGAAATCCCGAAGAAAATGAACTCTATGCTTGTATGAAAGCTTTAGCCAGATTTACACAAATCAGTGGCCAGGAAGTGCCCCAGTTAATCCAAATGATAGGACCAGAGCCAAGCAAATTCCGTGGAACATCTCAAAGGGTCGACGAATTCATTGAACTGATAAACAAGAAATTACGTTGACCCATCTAATTTCCAGCAAAAACAACCTTTTACAAAATTAGGAAACAAGTTTTGTTCTGCATTAGCCGGATTTCGACTATACCGGATACTCGAAGCAAAATTATTAATACTTAAAATTGTAGGATTTATGAAAATGTTTCACTCGAAGAAATTTCAATTATGATACATATTATCAAAAGGTAAAATTTTAGGAGACAATGTAATATTTCGTTGGAACTGTGACAGTACTGGTTCTCAATTCTGATTGTATTTTTTAAGAACTTTTGTTAATCATAATCTTTTTTACTTATCAATATATACAACGTGGGATTGGTTCTTAGCTTTTTTTTCCTCACGCTACATAGGTGGTTATCGAGTAACTTATTATAAAGCATTTTTTTAATTAATCAAAAGTAGATGAAGCCTGTAGAAATTGCATTTCACGAATTTAATGCAGTAAAATTTCTGATATTTCATACTCCTTTTCTAAAGCGTGTAAATACTGAGATTTTTGGGCAAGATAATGAAACGAATCGTGTACTTAAATTGTCTGTGGTTACAGTTTGTTCAGCATCGGATGTGATACTAATCCAACGAATGTGTATATAGAAGTGTATGAAATATTATAAATTTGATTGCAAATGATAAACGCGAGCGCATATTGTTACTAATTGTTTTCTAAAACAATTTAATTTTGATTACACGATTAATTACTTGGAGGTTGTAAATAAATTGCGGTTATATATTAATATACCAAATTTTAATATATATATATATATATATAGTTATTTTTCATGTGTACAACAGTCTTTGGATTGTCGATCTAAAGCTGTGCACATAAGAATACATTCAAATAAAATAGTTACGTTGCAAAAATATAATTAATTTTATTTATATTATCCTCAACTGTTACGGTTTTAGTTCAATTATTTCTAATTTTATTTTATTTCTACCATTTTTTAGTTTGAATAAAAATCTTATCTTTAAACGTATGAGCGGATTTTTAGACAAAACATTTTAATAAATTAAAGAATTTATTGTGCTTATAAAAAAAAGATTAAAGGCAGCGTGCCCATAGGGTACGCGACATTTATTTTAGTTAAAAAATAGAAATATATGGACATACGTATGAAAAACTAATTGACTAAATTTTTAATCAATAAAATTAGTTTCAAATTATTAGAGCATTTAATTATACGCATATATATTCATTTCGTTAATCAAATAATTCAATTTACGAAACTGTTTAAAGGTATATTAGGTAATCGGTTTAGAGGAAAGTTGGAATTCTGTATTATGGTTTCTTAGAATTATTATTACTCCTATTAAGTGTTGAAAGTAGCGCTGTGACAAAAGAAAGAGAATTCAATCAAACTTTTGTATACGTCCTAGTCTGGCGACAGGACCAAGAAAAAAGTTAGTTTATTTCAAGTTTAAAATAATAACTGTAAGGAATTTAGCAAATATTTGACAGTTAAAAGTGATCAGATACGATTTTTTACTATAAAAAAGTACATAAATTTCTACCTAGAGTAAATAGAAAAGTATTTTTTCTTTACACACACATAAACTTACACACAGATGTGTTTAAAGCAAAATATATCACGAAAAGTTGTAAGATAATGGTAAGTAATAAACATTTAATTTATATTACCCCCCTCCCCCCCCCCCAAAAAAAAATGCAATACATTATAAATATTATAATAAAATCTATACACACATTTTCACAAATATTTTTAACAGGAAACAAGAAATGTCAATATTGACACAAGAAATGTAACCCAGTTGCGCATTGGCAAGTTATTGCGCCAAATCTATAACTTGATCATTCTCACGATGTATAAAATTAAATTTATATTTACATTTTTCTAACTTTAAATTAGAATTGTTTTTGGGTTTTAATTATTTTTTCGTAATCACCAAAATCATATAATTGATGTAATTTTTCCAAGCCTTTCTTTTTAATTATAAAAATGAATGTTACATTACGTGACAATGATATGTATTCACATTCTTTTTCTTTCACCTTTTTTCTTATTTTTATAGTGGACCATTTATTTTTTTAAGAATCAATTTAGAAAATATTAGAATATTTCGAAGATTACAATTGTTGAATATATGAATACGTTTGAATAGTTTAAAGATGTTAAAATAGTTTCAAATTTTCATCTAGAAATCGAGCAAAGTTGAAATGAACTAGGTTTGTAGGAGACAAAATGTAAGGGTATAATGTTTGTGCCACCAGGGACTTGTGAGATTTGAAGTTGCCCACCCAGTGGGTCCTAGTAACACTATCATTACATCCCAGTTATTGCTCAATCTACTAAAATGTTAATAATGTAATTCAATTAACTTATCTTTATATCGGTAAAAATTTAAACGTGATGTTGAATATTTTGTGCAATGTTAATTAGTAGCTCGGTACATAAAAAGCAAAGAACTATGATATTATGCTAAATTGTTAGATGTAAATTTTGAATTTTAGTACGTTTTAATGTCTTTTTCTTTTGTAATACATTAATATTTAAAATCGTTAAATTAAATTAAATTTTGTACAATTTATATAAACACAAACTTGATTAGAGTGAACTCAAATCCTGTCAGCTTTGTGTTGTATATATTAAGAGTTAAGTGAATTAAAATAAAATTATTAATATCGATTAATATTATTAAATAAGATAAAAGAAAGCAGAACTTGGGATTAAATTGTTTAACAGAACGCTTTTAAGAAACATTTATAGTAATTTTTATTACTTATTGATATAAATTTTAGTACATTTTTTTTTACATTTTTACTTCATTGGACTTTCTGCGTATAATTATATTATACAATTTTAAAACAAGTGTCTTTTTCATATCATATTAATACAATTATTATGACATATGAACAAACAAAACTCATCCCTGATGTTTTTTGTTCTCATTATTCGAAAAAAAAATGTACTATTAATGTTAAAAACGAGTATGATTTGACAAGCTGATAAACATCGAGTTGTTAGTTTCGTTAGTTTCGTTAGTGACATTTAATTATACTAATTAAGGTATTCTATATTATATAAGTTATTAAATTGTGTGCATAAGAGGATACAGATAAAATTATTATTATGAAATTTATATAAATAACATCTATATATTTATTTAATAATGATTTCGTTGAATTATCTTGAAGGTAAATCAACATTATAAGATATACATTATATAGTGCTATATTGTGATTAATAATTATGATTACATTTTAGGTACTTTTCAAAGTTTAAGCTTTTAAATTCAATGCCTGACATTTTTCAGAGACAATAATTATGAGAGTTTAAACAAATTTAAATAAGTCTAACAAATATATTCATTTTATAAGAAATTTTATCTTTTTTGTAATGAATATCTTGTGATATTTTATGATCAATTCTGATTCAAATTTACAGTTATATAATAAGTAAAGATATGTGGAAAATTAGTTATCATGTTCTTTAACTCTGTTTCACAAATAAAAAAGTGTGAAATACAAAAATTTTTTTATAATAATAATTTTGTTGTTATAATCTGCTATTTGTTATTTTGGTAATGGTTACACAAGTGTTTCAAGGTTTACGATGAATCTTTTCGCCTGAAAAATTAGTCTAGTGTGTCTGGTACGTGTCTGATACGTGTAATAAAAATATTCCATAGTAAAGCCACACCTTGATTGTGTGTATATATATATATATATATATATATTGAAGTAACTTATAGTCATTGAAATTTTAAATTAACATAGTATTTTTAAATTTCTTCATCCGTATTCTCAATTTACTTACAAGTTAGTCATTTTTAATACATCTTTTTATTCGGTGCACATTACTTTGAAAAAAAAAAGGTAATAAAAATCTTATCGCTTATTTACCCATTTAAGTAGTCACCCTTTGCAGTATTTCAATCTAATGAAGAAGTACAAATAACGCGTCATAATCAAAGAATTTCTTTGTGTCTATGCATTATAAAAGTAATGAGTACATTCTGATATAAATAAACACTCAATTACTTTTCTCTTCTAAACGGTGGTATAATCAACAGTTTCTTAAATAACTATTTTAAGCAGCATATTAAATTAATATATAACAAATTTGATTGTACATTTAAGTAAAGTTTTTATAATCATCCAAGTGTTTAATTTTCAACATAAGTAATTATATATTTGTAATAATTAAGTATTAATAAAGTCTGCATTAACCTTTCATTGATTTACGGTAAATAAAATTTAAAAATGTTTCTTAAATTGAATCTTAATTGAAATATAAGTATAAATGTTTCAATATTTCATTTACATTTATAATACATTATTTATTTTACAATATACAATAACAGATGTATGTATAGATATATTTGTTACATTTATAATCACATTTCTTAATGGACTAGGGGATTTCTTATTTAAGATAATAATGTTGAAGGATAAACAATCATTACTTACTATTCATTAAGAATGATTTTGCAATATACTTTTTATACACACATATACAAACAATAACAAAAGACGTTTAATCTTACACTTTAAAAAAATTCATTTAATTCTTTTAATCTATAATTTGAGATCCATTAAATTGTCCATTAAGAGAAATGTTTTAATAAAAAAATTGAGCTGAATTTACTAGTTATTCTTTGAGTACTGGATGGCGTTTTCGACCACCTTTGTGGAAGAGAAGAATGCTGAAAATGTATAACATTCTTTTCCATAAGGTCAACTATTTGCTAAAGCTCATATTCGCGCCATATGTTTATTAAATTCAGAATAGGGTTGACATCCTGTTAAAAAAAATCTAGTTAGGTTCCTAGGAGATTTCAGAAACCTATTTATTTTCTCAGCTAGATATGGCTGGGAAAGCAACCTAGAATGAACATTTTTATAAGCAAAATTCAAATTTTTGTCAACAGTGTATGTATGATATTAATTAAAATACATTTACTATATGAAAGTCATCAAAATCATAAAAAGTCCGTGATTTGCACACTTTTCGTAATAATATTTAAGAAGAAACGATCAAAGGTGAATTTTTTATTTCCTATCAATTAAGTGGTGGCCCCAACCAAATGTGTGATTCATAAATCAAATGTACGGCGACGATATGAACACCCCTACTTGGAAATTACGTCCCTATTTATACTCAGTTTTTAACTTGACGAATTTAGTGAATCTCAGCATTTAGTTAGCGGTCTCTCAAAAGGTATCTATCTCTCCTACCATACACCGAAACCAATCTTTGCTATAAATAGTGATTTTTATTTAATTATAAATATTTTTATTTTTTAACCTTCTTTGATTTCTAGATAATTTATTTCAACTGATTAAGATGTGGTTACATGTAAAATATTTTATAATTCTGACGAGTCTTTTTAATTACAACTTGGGTAATATATCCCCCAGCAGTATTAATGATCAAGGTATATAATTTTTTTTTTTACCAATTTCATTTGTTATAATATTATTTTTATTACTTATTTATTATAAATTATATATTTGTTTAGACAAAAATTTTTGGAATCAAAAAGCTCAAAAACACTTGGATGAAGTTTTGACTTGGAAAAACAATAAAAACGTTGCAAAAAATGTGATCTTTTTCCTCGGCGATGGCATGGGCATTTCAACCGTAACTTCCGGTAGAATTTACAAAGGACAACTTCAAGGTTTTCTTGGCGAGGAATATCAGCTTGCATTTGAAAAGTTCCCAAATACCGGATTGTCAAAGGTAAAATTTTGAATCAACTTCTCTTCGATTACGAATTTTAATATGCCCCGATAACAAGAAATATTTCAGAATATTCCAAAAATATTTGTTAAGAATATTCCAATGTCCGACTCCAGAAATATCTATGGCACATTTCTGGGATATTAAAGAAACTATAAGCACCCTAGAAATACACCAGAAATATTCTTGGGGCCAAACATCATTAGACTGTTTCCCTGGTATATTCAGAATATTTTCAGGATGTACCAAAAATATTCTTTGCTATTAGATTGTTACAATTTGTTTTAATATTCATCAAAAGCATTAAAAATAAATGATTAATAACAAAAGAAAGATTTCACGGTGATAATTGCAAATATTCTCATTCAATTAGCCAATTAATGCCGATTCATTTCAGACTTATAATGTAGATACCCAAGTGACAGATTCCGCAGCTGGCGCTAATGCATTATTCAGCGGTGTGAAAACGAAAATTCATATGGTCGGTTTGGACTCCAAAGCTCCGTATAACAGTTGCGATAAGAAAATTAATGAAAGAAGCAAACTGCAGAGTCTTGCTGTGTTAGCTCAAAAAAGTGGCCTAGACACAGGTACAAATTATCTAATTTAATCTAGTTTTATGATATGAAACATTTATGCCTGTGACAACAACAACAAAATCGTACAATTAATTTCATACTTTACATGCTTTATAAACAATTTTTAGACATACGTGTTATCCTAAATATATCTTACTAAAAAAATTAACTTGACTGTCACTTTGTTTATCATAAGAGTAATACTTAGTTGTTTAATAATTGCTAAAGAATAGAACGTCTCTTATCATATATATATATTTTAATTATCATTTCTCAAGATATATATCGTGAGAAATGATAATTAAAATAATGAATTTGGATATTAACGGTACCAGATGAAATAATTGTAGGCCCATGCTGTTGCAATGTAAAGAGACTTGTCTTTAACTGTTTTTTTGAGTACATTATTTCTATGGGCGAATGTATTTCAGGTTTCGTCACGACCACACGTGTTACTCATGCAACTCCGTCTGCCTTATACGCGCATGTGAACAACAGGGGATGGGAATGTGACAGTAATATTCCCGATAAATATAAAACATGTGTCAAAGATATAGCTCGACAACTTGTCGAGGATGAAACTGGTAAAAATTTCAAGGTAAATACAATAGAATCATTAAAACGTAAAAGGGGAATCTATATAAGTAACTAATTTAATATTTTTATTTTTGTAACTTTGTTTGAAGACTCATAACGTTATATTTTATATTTATTTGTCTTTTAATCATACAGTTGATTTATGATAAATATTTTTGTATATATAATCATTTTTTATTGAATGAAATATTTGTGAATTATCAATGTTTCATTCTTTAAAAACCAGAATGAGTAATTTGAACAATTTTAATTCTTATATCAATAAGTAAAATAATCTTTTCTTATTAAATTCTCATGATTCATTTGAACAATCATTAACTCTTCTTCTTTTTACTTATTGTCATCTCTCGTTTTATCGGTTAGCTTTATTGTATACTTTGTTTTTTATTACTACATATAATCTTTTTCTATGTATTGGTCTGTCTGTCCGTCCAGTACTAATGTTGAGATCATTTTTTTGCAACTCAAGTTTGACTAAAAATGTGAATTTTAGAGACTAAGTCACTTACGATTGTCAGTTTCAAAGAGAAAGGTACTTTTGGGAAAATTAATACGGTTTAAAGTAAACAAACATTATCGAGTTTGTACGAGTTTTACATTATTTATATTTTATATTATATCTTAATATGTTTTTATGATATTGATAATTTTATAGATTTTTTAGTTTATTTTTCAACAAATCATAATGTGATTCCACAAATAAAAAAAAAAACAATTTTTTTCTATATAACACACGGAGAAGTGTGTTTATATATGTTTTAACAATTTCATATAAGGGAATAACAAAAATCCATATATGGCCATATATGTTTCATTTTTACTACGGTATTTTATTGCTGTAATTTTGCAGGTCATAATGGGCGGTGGCGATAGATGCATGTGCCATAGAAAAAAAACCTGTGCCAGGAGTGATAATTTTAGACCAGCCAATCTATGGAAACAAAACAATCCAAATGGTAAAATTGTGACCGATGTCGACGAACTTATGGCCGTTGATATTGAAAACACTGATAAACTTATGGGAATTTTCCATCGCTCTCACATGCCATACAGAGGCGACAACGTGACCTGCATGCCGTCTTTGAAAGAAATGACCGTTCAAGCGATCAAGATGTTGCGGAAAAACGAAAAAGGATTCTTCCTTATGGTAATTATACAAAATTAAACTCTCTCCGCTGCGTGAAAAATGTATATTTTACCAATATTCATCTATTAATTCCAAGGTTGAAGGGGGAAAAATTGATTTGGCCCATCACAAAAATAAAGCTCGCCTCGCAATGATGGAACTTGAAGATTTTGATGATGCGATTGAAGCGACTCTTGATATGGTAAATTTGAACGAGACTTTGATCATCGTCACTGCGGATCATTCCCACGCTATGACCATCAACGGTTACCCTGAAAGGGGTAATAATATTTTGGGAAAGATCAATAACAAAAACATTGAGACCTTGACCTATGCAAATGGACCTTCAAAGGAGAAGTCAAACGAAGACGAAGAATTCGTACATAAGAGAAATCCAGCTGGTACATACAGCAGGAGAGAGACTCATGCCGGGGAAGATGTTGCAGTTTTCTCCACTGGTAAGCTTAACTCAAATTTAAGTCAAAGAAGAAAATTTTTTATCAAACATAAATTTGAAGATTTGAACGTGATACCTTCACGTTCAAAAGATTTATACAATTTATTACTGTCCAGTATAGTAAAAATTGTAGTAATAGTATTACAAGTACTTTGATACTTGTCAAGTGATAATAGTAATTTTTGTTCCAACCTTTTTGTCTGTCTTTTAGATGTGTAGTTACAATTTTAAACCGACTTTAAGTTTATATAATCAAATTTAAACTCTCTCTCCTTATCTTCAGGTCCGTGGTCACACTTATTGCGAAGTACTTTTGAGGCAAATTACGTAGCACACGTGGTGGCTTACGCTACTTGCTATAACGGCACGAGAAATCATTGTACCGATTATCATTAAATAGAATATTGTTCATTTGCGTTATAACATAATAACGCATTCAACGAAAATATATTTTATTAAACAAAATTTTAACTGCAAATGAATCTACTTTTAATCCTTTCTCTCCGTGTAGATATTTCTACACTCAAGTCAAAAATATATTAAATTGTTATTTACTTGATTTAATAGTTTCTTTGAGAAAATCTTCATTTAAACGAAATATTCAAAAATTATTCTTTGGAATACTTCAAATGTTATTGTACGAAAAAAGTACATAAAAGAATGGGTCAATGAGGACAATATTTTAAAAATTTTACTAAATTATAGAAACATGCATCAACTATAGGGTTGTGGTTTATGCAGATAATAAAATTATTTAATAATATAATTATTTAAATTGCCACTACTAATATTTCAAAATCTTTGAAGGACCACAAATATATATATCTGTCCTTTAAGGAACAACCAATATAATGTTGCAAATATATCTTAGGTGTTGCGCTATCAGTTTTGGAGGAAAATTACTCTAAAGTCAAGGTTCAATTACAAAATAAGACGACTTTTAAGTAAAAGTATCATTATCGCTTTGTCAATAAAAGTACATGGAGTTTGTGTCAAGAGCACAATAAAAGAGTACCAATTTCTTCCGTGAATTTTTAATTATTTACTCTAAAGTCAACTGAGATAACAACAATTGATAAGACGAAGGTATAGCCTGGTGGAAAATATGATCTCGGATGATAACTATCTCAAGTTTTACATGAAACTGTAATTTGCTGCAGTGTCATTTCAAAATTCATACAAATGAGTGGTATGAATGAATTTAACAAATTTGCAGTTACTTTTGATTATGAATAAGTAAAAAATTGTAAAAAGAAGATAAATAAAATCAAACTTTGGAGTATTAATATGGAGAATAAAGTGTGCCTAAAGAAATGTAAAAATGTTATCGTTAAGTACGTTACCGTATTGCAATGGTTGCCAAATTACAGTAGATTTTACGCTGTTTCGGATTTCGTTGCGGGAATTACCATTGGGTTGACGATGATTCCTCAGAGCATCGCTTATGCTGCTTTAGCTGGATTGTCAGCACAGGTACTGTAACAAATTTGTATTGATTAAGTTAATAAATTTGAACTTTTAATATTTATTTACAATATACCTTACAAGGTGAATAAATTTAGATTGTTCAAAAGGTAAATTGAAAGAGAAATATATTTAATGCCAAAATTATTTCAAATTCATGTCGGAGATGGAAGTAAATACGAATGAAAAATTTTTTATGCTTTCTTTATAATGTGGAATAATTTAATTTTATATAGCGACTTTTGTATTATACTCAAGATTTATAAATATTATTAATCGATGTGCTCAACGTTCTGTATATGTCCTAAAAATAAAGAGGAAAATACTATTATTGTTGACTATTTGCGAGAGAATTAAGTAATGTTAAAAAAAATCATTTCAAGTTCATGCATACAAAAAACTAGATTCGTTTTGTTAAAGTTTATCTAATTTAATTTAATATTTGTAATTCTCTTATTGAAAATAATTTTGTCTCAAACAATTTACTGCCATCTTAACAAGTTAACTGTTTTCAATGTCAATAATTTCCATATCAGATATCACATCTAAAATGCTTTAATTTTCAGTACGGATTATATTCATCATTTTTAGGAGGATTTGTTTACTTGATATTCGGGACCGTCAAAGAAGTGTCGATAGGTCCGTCCTCATTAATGGCTTTATTAACTGTGAATTATACAAGGGACCTGCCAATAGATTTTGTATTATTACTCACGTTTTTAGTAGGTTGCGTAGAATTATTAATGGGTTTACTAAATTTAGGTAAGATAAGATAGATTAGATTTTTTAAATTTGGGTTTACGAAATTTATTAGTAGTTGCAATTATATTTTATGATACCTCGTAGATGTGTATATTTGTAGTATTCCATGTAATATAGTACAACATTTTAAAGTTAGTATTAGAAAAATGTGAACAAAGTAGGATCAGAGCGAATTTAGGATCAGAGATCAACCCTATTATTAATTATTAGTATTAAGGTAAAACATATATGTCCATATATGAATTTTTTGTTTCCTTATATGAAATTATTAAAACACGTATGTACCATATATGGACCATATATGTTTCATTTTTAGTAGGATTTTATTTGACAAATATCCGTGACTGGACAGATTTAAGCCAAGCCTCTCCCGGAACTATCCTATACCCTGGTTCAAAGAATATAAAGTTTCGACCTCAAAAATTCCAGCTTGAAACATTGTGAAAAATGCAATCGAAATTTCGGATATTGTATATGAAATTTCATATAATATTGTTCTTGAACATCACAATTGTCCCTTGCACTAAAATAATAGAGTTTCATGGGTGTTTTAGGCTCGACTTTTGAAGCTGAAACTTTATGTTGTTTCTTCCAATACAAACCCAAAACATCGTGAATCTCGATTATTTTTGTGCCAGAGATAATTATGATATTTCAAGAACAATATTATATGAAAGTTCATTTAGAGTATCCGAAATTTGAGTTGCATTTTCCATAATGTTTCAAGCTCGAATTTTTGGGATCGAAACTTTGGGTTCTTTGAAGCAGGGTAGTTTGATAATAGTCATGTTTTTTCCAGGCAGTATTTTATAATGGTGGTAAAACGTGCGACTATTAACCACGGTAATGGGTTCTATTCCTCGATAACGACAATTTTTAAACGTTTTTCTTTTGAATAAATTTTACAAATTCTACTATACCATATTATAAAGAATGCTACAAATGCACAGATATCTCTGGGTTATTATAAAATATAATAGCAATTATTAATAAAGTTCTTTTAATGTGTTCTTCTGACTATTACGTAATTGTAGGTTTTCTGGTAGACTTCATATCAATTCCAGTTACGTCTGGATTTACTTCTGCGACATCGGTTATCATTATCATAGCGCAATTACAAGGATTATTCGGCTTAAAATATAAGTCGAAAAACATGGTAGACAATTTAAGGAAATTGTTTATGAATATCCAAAATGCAAGGTTCAATGATACGATACTTGGACTCGGAAGTATTATTTTTCTACTATTGTTTAGAGTACGTTTCAATTATTATTATTATTATTATTATTATTATTATTATAACTATATATAATTTCAACCTACTTTTGTCCATTAATAAATTAACGTGCAGGCTTCAAAATATTTGTACACATGCCACTGTAATTGTTCCATGTATAGTTCAATTTGTGCAAATGTTTAATATTGCTTAATTGAAGGCTTACAAAGTAAACGTTGTTTTAATTCGTGGATAATTATTACTAACAGTCATTACGATATTACAA
Organism: Leptoteleia sp. ZL-2020; assembly: GCA_022817305.1. Classification (NCBI taxonomy): domain Eukaryota; kingdom Metazoa; phylum Arthropoda; class Insecta; order Hymenoptera; family Scelionidae; genus Leptoteleia; species Leptoteleia sp. ZL-2020. The sequence goes on along the minus strand of JABFPN010002746.1, from coordinate 6,035 downwards.
TGTAAAATTAAAAGATGCAGAACACTTGTTGAGCATTTAATGAATTCTCATCGATAATTAAATGTTTACAGAAACTGCAGTATTTCAATCTGTCTTTCATAAAGGATAAAAGGAAGCAGAATGTAACGAAAAAAATATTTTGGATGATGTCCATCAGTCGTAATGCTCTTGTAGTAATGATCTGTTTTCTGTTCTCCATCAGAATGGATGAATCGGGAAAAAATCCATTTGTATTGTCAGGTTTCTTCGACTTTTTAACTACTCGGTTCGACAAACTGTTAGAACTTTAATTCACGACACAACAATAAATCGCGATTTTATTTATTTAAACATATGAATTTAAAATTGATAAATTTGCTTTTTAATCATTTTCAAAAATATGTTTTATAATCTATAAACTCTAGTAAAAATAAAACCTACATGGTTAATTTCATATAAGGAAATAAAAAATTCATATATGGACATATATGTTTTTCCTTAATCCGTACATGATCGATATACGACAATAATTGATGTAATATTCTAACAATATATGTATTCAATAATTTCTTTTTATGGAAATTAATTATTGCCCACACGTGGCCATATATGGATTAAGGAAAAACATATACGACCATGTATGAGTTTTTTATTTCCTTATATGAAATTGTCGAAACTGTTAAAACATGTATGGACCATATGTGTTTAATTTTTACTAGGGAACATTATTTTAATAATATTAGGTTTAGCTTAAAGTCTGCTGTCACGGGGTTGGTGTTCTTTTAATTATTATTCTGAAAATGTTGATTTAATGCTCACAATTAGAGTTAGCACATTTTTTAGACATGGGAAGATTTAATTCAATTAAAAAAACCGGAGTTTTTTAATCAGCTTTAAACGAATTTACGGAACTCGTTTTTTTACCACCTCAAAAACAAGTTCCGTTAATTCGCTTAAAATTGATGGCAAACTTACAACTACTTCAATATTAAATAATCTCCCAAATTGAGAAAATGTGCTAAATCTAAGTATATCAATTAATTGTGATATATTTTAATAAAAACAAAGAACGCCCTACTCTAGTTATTAACACATTGTGCTTAATTAGGTCAAGTAGAATCGGGTTTTCCAAGAGTGGCTCCTCCGCCGTTTTCTTCACAAGTCTATAACACCACGTACAATTTTGTGGATATGTGTTCCCATTTGGGATTCGGAATTTTTATCGTTCCGTTGATTGCAGTTTTAGCAAATGTCGCCATAGCTAAAGCATTTGGTAATTATAGTTATATTTGGTAATTAATTTATATTTTGATTTTATCAACTAATAAAATCATTAAATTCTGACCACAATGGTTTCTTACGCACGCAGAAAAAATTTGGAACAAAGATTACTATGCTTTATAACAACACTGACGTAAAATCATTTCGTTAAATCATTATTACTTGGTTGGTATGAAAGTATTAGTGTGCGTCCTATAATTTTTACTATACTGGACACTAATAAATTATATAAATATTGTACTCTTTCGACTGTCAATTTATTAAAATACTACAAGAAAATGCTTTAAATCAATGTTGTTATATAGTACAGTAATTTTAGTGCACGTGACGTACCAACTTTTAACACATTACGACCTGAAATAAGACAAAGCGATAATTATTTTGTTATCCGAGTAACTTGTAAAAACAATAATACATTAAGCACTTACAACTTTTGATGCTTTTAGGATCGAGTAATTAATGTACTTATCAAGATTTATAATGTAGTTCTGACTGATTGCAAAAAGATCTATTGGATAATGACACAAGTTTTTTTTTGTCCATAACGAGGGTCATAAGTCGAGATGCATAAAATGACGTATTATTAAATACGGAGTATATAATAGAAAAAAGGAAATTAATAGGCTTTTTCTCTTTTTTTTTTTTTTTTCCTAAACATACTTATTGTTAGTGCAAATCACTTTTCATTTAGAATAACTGCATATGAAATAATACTATTTTGAATATTTAATTAGAAATGAATTATAAAAGTGTATACTTAAATTAAATTATTTATTATTAAATTTAACTAATAAAAATACTAAAGATAAAAGCCCTGTTCGGAATATACACTCCTCTGCCAATTCCCAAACAAAGAGCAAAACACTTTGTTCTTTAATTGATTAAATGATTTGTCCAACAGAATTTGATTATGTTTTAAAATTTGTTAGCAACTACTTCTGGCGTGAATGCTTCTCAAGAAATGCGCACACTAGGTATCTGCAACATATTAGGAAGTTTCGTGTCTTCTATGCCAACTACTGGGGCCTTTACGAGAAGTGCTGTAAGCAGTACCAGTGGCATTCAGACGCCTATGGCTGGCCTATATACTGGTGAAATGATACAAATGCGATTTACGTCATACATTCTTAAAACATTATCTTTCACATCACTCTGGTCAAAGGATCACTGGCATTTCATAAGATAAAATAACCTTTATGAACCCCTGTGATTTTTCAAAACAGCTGATTTCAACCCAGATTATTAGCCGATAACGATTATGAATTTCTATATGGGTACTTTTAGTACCTTGATGCTTGAAGCACGAATTTACAAATAATCGTTTCTTATTTATTTTTAGGAACAATGGCACTTTTAGCATTGTCTTATTTGACGCCGTACTTTTACTTTATACCCAAAGCTACTCTTTCTGCTGTTCTAATTTGCGCAGTCATGTTTTTAATAGACGTTAAAATTATTCCAATATTATGGAAAGGCAACAGTACGTACTATTTGTATTTATTTTAAAATATTATTTTTATGAAGAATTCAAACGTTGGATAAACCTTTAAGGCGAAATTGCAATTTTTTATGATAAAAAACGTTAAAAATTTCTATCATTTATATATATATATATATATATATATATATATATCAATATTTTATTGGTAAACATGTTAAAATTTAATTTAAATTGGATAGAATCCAACATTTGAATTTTCAAACAAATATATCATTTGATTTTCTTCTTATCGTAATTACATTGTCGGATCATTGGCATAAGAAAAATATGGTTTCAGAATTGGATGCAATATCACTGGTATTGACATTTTTAATATCAGTCTTTTTGAGCATCGAAGTGGGCTTGCTTATTGGAGTAATAATGAACGTATCGTATCTTCTTTATTTATCGGCAAGACCAAGAATAGAAGTATCAAAGTGTAAGGTATTTTCATTGTTCACATCTCTTTGAATTTATCAACTTTCTTAATTATAGTAAATCAATCTTTATCTTATAATAGACGAATTTAGGCGAGGAATATATAATTGCCATACCAGATATTGGACTCTTTTATCCAGCCATTGATTTCGTCAATCAACAAATTTATAAACTTTCTAAAAAATGTATAAACGGTAATGTTCCGATAGTCATTGATTGTATCAAGTTTAAGGGAATCGATTATACAGCAGTAAAGGTAACAACTGCATTTTTGTTTTCAATTACCTTATTAGAAACTATTTTGTACTCACCCAAAGAGTTATATTAAAAGTTACTGTGCCCTCTGGTGCTGTGGCAATATCAATCAGGATATATATATATATATAACATTACTATACTAATTCTATATTTATTCTTATACACTGAGAAAAATACGGCAGAAAAAATTACTGTTTTTAACTGTATTTGAGATACAGAGTCCGTCTTTCAATCAAAATTATTGTTGTTTTTTAAAGAAAAAAATTAATTTATATCCATAAATATAACGTTTCAAAGTAGTGTCTTTGCTTTCAAAAACAGTAATTTTTATTGAAAGATGGACTCCGAATCCGAAACAGTTAAAAATAATAATTTTTTCTGCACATTTACTTTTGAATATAGTATCCTATACACCATGAACTGATATTTTTACAATTATAGAGGGTTTAGTAATATTTAATATATTTTTTGCCATGTATAAAAAAATCAAACAATTTCATAATACAATTAAATCAATGTGCAGGGTTTAGAAAGATTGCTTACCAAATTTGAAGAAAAGGAGACGCGTTTATTTTTTGTAAACGTCAGCCCCGCTGTGACTGATCAAATTCAGCAATTGTCTTGCAACAAGTCTTTCATCATAATTAACAATCAGGAAACCATAACGGAAATTTTACACAATAAATGTATGGCAATTCTTTTGTTAATCATTATCTTTGAGAGTGATGAGAATCTTTGTGAAAATCATTGTAATAATTCCTAATGGAACCAAAGTATAAAGTTACTGAATCTGTCATTTTTTTAATCGCAAATCATTAAACGTTACATGTATCTTTTAGGTGAATCACCAGTATATCATAAAAGCCCAACCGCGCCATTATTATTGGAACTTGAACAGAAGATAGAATCAAACCAAACCTGTATCACAGAAGTTTCAACCTTGTCACATAACGACTGAAATGTACATCGACAAAAGTCGCAATGTGAAGTCAACAGTACAGTACCACAGTCAACAATAAAGTTGCACAAGCCCGTAGTAAATAGTACAAGATAAATTTACATAGGTTTATATGATTTTTATTAAATCTATACCGTACACTACTTACTTAGACCTACGAATTACATTTTTGTTTGTGCGCATAATTAAATTGTTACTTATTTTAATAAGTAAGTTTGGTGCATACATTAAATTTTAGTATTTCCTTTGAATTGATAGGCATCGAAGGAAAATTTAATCACACGTTGCCCATGAATTTGTAAATGGTTACGGGGCTACATCATCAAGCAAAAGAAAAGACTGACGCATTTCCCAAGAGAATGTAATATAAAAATATGTACTTGAAAGCAGATATTAATCATCACAATGAGAACATAAATAACACATCTATAAGAGAAATTATAATTACTAATTCAATAATACGTTCATTTTTATCGTGGTATAATAATAAAATATGAAATAAACAAAATAATATGATAAAAATGTTAATTAAATACAGAAAAGTAATAAATAAAAAAAAGCACGTTTGCCAATAGATTGGTCTAGAATTTTTTCTTCTTGGCGTTAGATTTAATTGAAATACTGCTTCGTGTATTAGTGTCAAGCTGTGTACATACATAAGTATTTCCACGTTATGATAACCAATTAATAAATTTTCCTTTTATCAATGAATTACGTTCGGCATTTTGCATTCAATTAAATTTTTATTATTCATCTGTGACTCTAATGATTTTTTTATTGTATGTCATTCAGAAGAATAATTCTTTCGTGGAAACAAAACCTTGCAGTTTCTAACACCACAGTGTAATGAAGTCGCTAAACGTGCAGTATCTGTGGTGCAATCAATGAGTTAAGATACTCATTAGCAAAAGATACGGGTTGAAACTATACGTATAATTACACTATAAGTAGTAATTTTTCGGTTAAAATAAGAGTCTTAATTTCAGTGGTGACATATTTTGCTACATTTTTTTTCCATGTATAGCAAAACATTCTTATAGCCAATAATTTGTGTTAACTTTTATTTTCTCTATTTCTCTATGCGTACGTTGATTGGAATTTAAATAGGAAAGAATGTTTACACGGGAAAAGTAATTGTAAACAAAGTACTAAACATGTTAAAAAGGTATTACAGTTCTGATAATATTCAACGAATATTTTCCACTTCCCCCTATGTATATACTATCATATATGTACATTCGATAAGGCTTTTCTTATTAAAACAAAGCATTTGAAAAATGAAATTAAAATTAAAGTACGGATGATTAGAAACAAGATTCCTTGTATATACAGAAAAATGTCTCGTATTTTATGTATATAATTCTGAATAATGGCCCTCGTGGGAAAAAATTGCTGAAAAACTGCTAAAATTGGGACTTTTCAGCAACTTTTTTTCACAAGAGTGGTAATGTATACCAAACATTTATTTGCAATATTAATGAAAAAAAAATAGTTGATACAGTTTGATATTTATCTACACTGAGAGAAAATTTCGGTTATCCTAACTATAAAAATAAAGTTGGTTTTAGAGTCAACTAAGTACAGTTCACTTCGTGCAATAAATATGTAAAGTTGAGTCAACTATGAAGCAGAATTGAGAAA
>JABFPN010002745.1:0-20855 GCA_022817305.1 Leptoteleia sp. ZL-2020 | reverse complement strand
ATGATATAAAATATAAAATATATATATATATATATGAATCTATTTTTTTAATATCGAGTAAATACGTTTAAAGAAAATTTATATAATATATAAATTTAATAATAATAATAATATATAAATATAAATATATTTAAACAAGAAAGATATAGTATAAAAAAGGAGATTGACTGCGGTTAATTAAATAATCTTTACGTAAAATGGAAATCAAATTGTAATTTGACGTAACTGAAAATGACTCAGTAGAAATATTTAAATTTCTACCGTTATTACGGCAGGATGTTGGAAAAAATAATAATCGATTTTAAGTTGTTATTAATTCTTGCATTAAGAACAATTTACTAAACAATTCTCCGGTCTTTGTTTATTCAGTTTTATAAGTACTTAATGAAAAATGTTTAAAAATAGAATATGAATGAATGTGAATTTTCAATTTTTATTTAATAATTAATAATTCAACATTTCCCGCCAAAATAACGGTTTTAAACAACATTTCTGAATTTTTTTGTCATTATACGATTACACGATTTTCGTAAGTAACAAAATTGTTATTATATAGTTAATTTCATTAATACTTTACATTTGCCTAAATTCAGTTATGGAATGTAAAAAGATGCCCTATATATGGCGCATATATGTTACATATAGGGAGCATAAATGCGATACATATCATATATATGACCATATATGTAACCATATATGCAACATATGCGTCATCATATATATGACCATATATGTGACTATATATGCGACGTGCATAACATACATGGGGCTCATCTGGAACATAAATGCGGTATATATACAACATATATGCAATATATATAGGCAGATATCAATAATTAAACTCGGAGAAATTTATTGGCAGTTATTATTATATTTTATAACAACTCAAGAAAATGTGTGCATTTATAGTATTCTTTATAAATTAATATACTATGTAAAAAATATTAGAAAATATTTGAAAAACATTCTTATCAAGGAATAGGAATTATTTCCTCAGTTACCAGTCACACGAAAAAGTATTCGTTTTCGTCAAACTTCAGTGTCAATGCGAGTGGGGGCGTGGCTTAAACGTCTCCACCTATCGTAGAATAATGGTAAAGTGCACCAATAGTAACTACGTGGTCTCATTTTTCCAATACCTTTCTTTAAATACTGTAAATGCACACATATCTACAGTATATATGAAATAAAATAATAGCTACCTATAAACGCCCCCTAGTGCCTAAAGCTTTTCATTTTCATGCGACATCTGGCGATGAAAATCAGAACTGAACGTTCACTATAAAAGTGCAACGCAAATTGTAAATCAAAGGAATAAAAGTGGAAACAATTGGTCCAATCCATTTCGATTGCAGATTCTCGCAAGTCCCCTGAAGTGCGCCTGCGCAATAATCGTCATCGGTTGCGTGCTCAGAAACGCCGGATAGGTCGGGCGTGGACCCGGGTGCGCAGCTGGCTGCGCGAGGAGAAGATCAAGCTGAACGAGGTGGTGGCGAAGCACGCGAAACTTCAAAGCCCGACCTCGAAACTTCACGATCCCACCGTTGGCCACCGCGCCTCGTACGATCTGACGAAGGCGCGCGCGCGCGAGATCGGCGACCTGCCCCAGGTCGAGGAGTTTGGCCTGTCGTCGGTATACATGACGGCGGACCACGGGGACGTAACCTTATCCTGCCTTACTAAGAGGCTGGGCAAAAAAACCGTTAGCTCCGATGACATTTTGAACGACAACGGAAGCTCGATGTTGGCGCCACCTACGTCCATCAGTCTGGATCGATTGTGCGCCGATCAGGATGAGGAGAGGGAGCCGGGGAAAAAGGGCGCCGCGCGCTCTATCAGGAGTGGCCTTAAAAAGAGATCGATGCTCGGGTCAATCAGAGGATTAATTGCCTCGACCTATCTAATGCAGAATATTGATTTGGAAGAGGTACTTAAGTTTTTTTTTTGTAGATTAAATTCTTATGGGTGGGGATTTTTATGGGATCAAGTTGTAAAACCGAATGCAATTTTTCAGATTTGGAGTTTAAGGTGAAATGTCACTTGTTGGCCAACTCAGACTGAACATAACCTCATTGATAATACATATTTTGAAATGTATTGTAAAATAATAATTAATTTAAGAAAAACTCAACGTACGTCAACAGATAGACAAGTTTAGAATTTTATAAACTATTTTTTACGTATTGCAGCTCTTCTCAGGAAGCTATCTTTAAATATATTGGAAGTAGATGAAACCATTTCCAAAAGATAGCTTTCTGAGAATAATTGCAATGTATAAAAACTAATTTAACAAATTTGAAATTTGTTTAACTGTTGACGTACGTTGCGTTTTCCTTAAAATAACTTTTATTTTACCATATATTTAATGATATGTATTATTAAGGAGGTTATGTTCAGTCTAAGTAGGCCATCCAGTGACATTTCATTTTAACACCTATGTTTCAATTTCACTTTAAATAATTATTGAAGGAAGCATTTTATGACAGTAGAAGTTCCTTAAATTTAAAACATTAAAAATGTTTTAATATTCTAACAGAATACCTTGGAATTTATTAATAGTATATTATTTAACGATGAAGAAATTGGTTTTAAGTTGATAACCCGAGTCAAAGGCGAAGGGCTACCAACCTGAAATTTTATTTTTCTATGCTTATTTTATAGTTTCTATGCTTATCCACAAAGGAATTAAGATATTTAATTTTAAGTCAATCACACTGTTCCTGTAAAATAATTAAGGGTGGCAATAGCGAGCCGACAAGCCAATGTGTAAATAATTTTTTTAATGAAATTTTTAATGCAAAATAGGTACTAATGTAATAACAATAATAAGGTCGAGGACGGTCGAAGCAATTGGCATCGCTTATATTAACATCAATATCATAATTCAATTATGAATGAAATGTGTGTCTGCGATTCATTAGTTTCGAATACGTTTATTGGAGGCATTTATAGTTATGTAAGGTTGCGTGTATACTAAACCTCACGTGGTCAATACCTGTCTCCCAATATTGTCTTAGTACAACGTCTTATTTGACCCCTTATTTTTGTTATTTATTTAATTTAGTAACACGCTTAATACTGAAGTGCGTGCCCTATAAACTCGTATTATTACTCAATATTGAATATTATTGTGGTAATATTATTATATTTTTGAAAATATTGATGAATAGTTATATGTATCAATGATAGTTTCTACAATATTGATAAGTATTATTAGATACTGTTGAAATATTGCAGAAACAAAGGAATGTTGATTTGAATATTACAAAATAAGAAAAATTGAACAAAATCTTAAAGGTATTATTATTTGCATAAAATATTATAGTATATTGTATATCTTTTAACTATTTACATATTATTTGTGAAATATTGTTTAAGTAGTAATATATAGTTTGATAGTATTGCTGTAATATTATAAACATTTTTATAATACTTAAATAGTAATGTATAATATTACAAAATACAGTTAACAAACAGTGTTATATCAATATTTCAATAATATTGTTGCACTATATTTAACATTTTTGCAATATTTCAATAATATTGATTAATTCTGTAATATCTGAACAATATTGTATAATAATATTAGTAATATTGTTGCATTATATTTAATATTTCTGCAGTGTTCTAGTAACATTCATTACTTTTTAAATATTTCAATAATATTTATTATTTCCGCAATATTTCAATAATACTCAATATTTCTGCAATAATCAGTAATATTCAAAATTTCTGTAATATATTTCTTCAATATATTTCTGAAACATTTAGAATTTTTCTAATAACATTCATTTAATATTGCAGCAATATTACACGCTTATATGTCATATTAACATGAATTAAATAAACACATTGAAACATAATTTACCATTACAGAAATAATACTCAGAAGTCGATTAATCAAACGTTGACGTTTCCATTTCATTTTGTCGCCGCGATATTATAAATCCTGTCCTTTTTTTTCGGAATGATCAAAAAATGACAAAAATGGACCATTGTGTAACGACGTGTCGTAATCTGATAAATGAAAAATGACAACGCATGCATCATGAGGCGGGAACAAGAAACACGTCCGTCTAAGAAAGCGTTTCATCCGCGGGGATATAATGGAAAGTTTTGGAAAGTCTCGCAGAGAAATTATAGCTTTGTTTCCCATGTGAGCGCACGCGCAGTCTCGTTTTACAGATACGATGGAATTGATAAAAAAAAAGGGAAGGAAAAATAAAAATATTGTGACGTCATAATGACGATTGTCATTGCACGCGTTGAGAAAATGACTCCGAACTGGTTGAACAATTATTGTTTGATTAAATAGATTATTTCGAGAGAAATCGTTGCCATGATAAATTTTCTTTTATTTATTTTTATATATATTGTATTATTATCAAATTTTGGTTATTGTATTTATTGTTACAATTAATCATCAATTCGGAGCAAAAAATTAGTAATAAAAATTTGCAAAATTATAAATAAAAGCGGTCACCCATCCGGATGTTCTTCTTCGTCAACTTTGCTGCATTATTTTAATATTGTACAAAATGTTTTATCAACTATGTTGCATTCTTGAAAGTTTAAAAATTATTTTTTTTTTAATGTGTAAATGTTAAAATTAATTTTTTCAGTACAAGTTCGTCTGAAAATAATCATTTTTTCATAAAGTACATTTATTATTTATTGCTATGTTGTGGAACTATTTCATTCGCACGCACGCATGCGCAATATATTATTTTAAAATTTCTTTGCGTTAGGAAGTTAGATGTTGAAGATCAGAGAAAATTGAACATTATTTATATGCTGCGGGTAATGCGAACAAGTGAAAACTTTCTGTGTATAGTCGAGAACGCGAGTACATTTCAAATAAATGCTCGTGTGAGGGGAAATATGGACAAATTTAATTCCAGATGTTATCTTTTTAGATCTGTATTTAGATTTTTTTTATTGTAGGTTTATTATTTGAAAGAAACCATCGGATTTCAAAATTTGTGTGTTTAGAAAGATTGTCTATTTTTAGGCGCCAAAAATGACATGTATAGAAACACTCTTCTGAATATACAAACATTCATTTTTCAATATATAAAAACATTCTATTGTGCTTCTTAGCGCCAAAACGTAAAATTTATTGATAATTTGGGCGCCAAGATTCCTTTTTGGTAAAGGATTTCAGAAATTTTGAAAGCTATTTCCAACAATTTTCCCGAAAAGTCCTCAAAATTTATTTGAAAATTCCCTACAAATTTGGGCGCCAAAAATTACATTTATCGAAACACTTTTCTGACCATGCAAATATTCATTTTCAAATGTCTAAATATATAATTTTATAATTTCAGCGTCCAAAAGTAAAATTTATCAATTATTTGGGCGCCAAGATTCCTTTTTGGTAAAGGATTTCAGAAATTTTTGAAAGTTATTTCCAAAAATTTCCACAAAAAATTCCCAAAATTTATTTAAAAGTTCCGTACTATTTTGGGCGCCAAAAATTACATACATGTAAACACTTTTCTGACTATGCAAGCACTCGTTTTCAAATATCTAAAAATATAATTTTATAATTTCAGCGCCCAAATGTAAAGTTTATTAAAAATTTTAGGCGCCAAGTTTCTCTCTGGGGTGATCAAACTCTGACAATGTTTAAAATTTATTTTACAACATTTCTTTGAAAATGACCATCAATTTTAGGCGCCATTTGCAAATATCGACAAATATTGCAATATAATTTGACCGCTCCAATATTATTATAATACGTAACGAGATATGAATGCGTGTAAAATCAGCCCGCTCCCTGGTCGCGCCTATTATCGTCACCTTTTTCCGTGCAAGTGCTTCCCATATCGAGCGTATCGAATTATCAGTGAGTTATCATATGCCACGCTTCCGGCCTAAATCCGGTCATTAAGTCGGTACCAAAGTGTGTCCGCTTTCTCGAACCTTCGTCTCGTGAGAAAGGAGCCAATGCCGGACTGGCAAATTCGCAAATACAATCGCATGATTAATGTCGATTTAGCGAATATGCTAATAACCGTTATCATTATTAATTGCGCCGGAACGTGATACGTTCGCGGACAAAAAAGTGTTTTATCAAATGTTTCTCCACTTCGTCTAAGTGGATCAGTTTTCGAGCGTTATCACTCTTTTTAAGCGGATGCTTAGAAGTTCCTGCAGTACCGACTGATTAATGCAACTTTTCTTTGCATTATTTTATTATGATACGCAGCATACTAAAAATTTTCAGGAAATTAATTATATTATTAACAAAGTATTCATATTTTGTTATATTGATTAATATTGATACAGTTATGAATTGATAATGCAAAATTTCATACCTAGTTTTGTTAGTTTTGTTAGTTTTGTTAGTTTCGTTAGTTTCGTTAGTTTCGTTAGTTTGATACATAAATTCTATGTATTCATGAAAGTGAAAAGGGATATAAATTGTATTAATGAAGTATGTATATTTTAATTTTAATTAATATTCATACAAGTATGAGTCGACAATGCAAATTTTGAAATTTTATAAGTATAAAATTATTGTCCCATTTCCTATTTCAGATTAGAATAACTAACGTTTTAGTTAAATCGACCGCAATTCTAGTTGTCACGAGAATTAACCAGTGGATTTTTTTTTCTTGGTGTATTATGTCCCACAAAAGTGTATAATAATTTAATGGACTTTTTTAATTATTAAATGTCATAATTTGTGTCATTAACATTTTCATTTTTCTTTGTGCACCTGTATAATAGTGAGACTGTATACTGTCCCACTTATTATTTCGTGCAACAATATAAAATAAATTAATAAAATTAAATTTATATATGTTTATAAAATGTATAATTTCATATTGCAGGCATTTCTTTTTATCATCAATATTTATTAAAATAATTTAATATTTTAATTGTGGTACTAAACCAGCAAATCCAAGCACATAAGATGAGCATCTTTTTTTTATCATAATTTAAACATTATCTTAATCGATTATTATAAACTGTTCTCATAAAATAATCTCATAAAAAGAAATTGGGTTGTAGATAATGAAATAAAAAACATCAAATTTCGTGTAAGAATAAATCATTATTCTTTTTTCAACTACATAAAAAATTAAATTGCCTATCATCAGAATAAAATTTAAATTTTAATTATAATTAATTAATATTTAACTTTAATTTATATGTAGTATATGTAATAGTCACCCAGATATTTAAATTGTATAAAACGTATGTACTTTATATTTTTTATTTCGCACTTAAAACATCCTTATCTTTAAAGACATTTTTACAGTCTCGTTGTAAAATGAAATGAAATTATTTTAAATTCCAAATTACAGTCCCATAAAATCAAAACATTCCATTTCATATTAAAATAAAATTTTGTACCATACAAAAGTAACATTAAATTTCCATAAATATTTTTCCATAAAAGTTGACAATTACATAATTGTGAGCATATCTCAGATTTTTTAAATCCCCCAAAAATCGAATTCATTTCTTTACTGTCACTAAATTACGCAATAAAACAGCACTTCTTTTCAAGCAGCCTTAAACTTTATTGCCGATAACTCAACAGGTGTCGTAAACTGTTAAATGTTCTTGAACCTCCGTTACGTAAAAACCAACCGAACGTTGAAAAAAAAAAAAAGGAAAATACGACAATAATCCTGAAGCCCTTAATCGACCGGTAAGTGTGCCATTTGTAGGACACCGCGTTGATCAATCTTTTAGGGTTTTGAACTTTTTATATTAAGAGAAATTTATTAGTAGTTGTTACTATAATTTATAATAACTCAGAGTTATTGGTGCATTTATAAATATATTTGTATAATATAACGTAAAATTACAAAAAAAAATTTAAAAAAATGTTTAACTAAGAAATAGAACTCTGCTTCATACTCCCACTCCATGTCTCCACTTAAACCACGCCCCCTTTCGCAATAACACTGAAGTTTTTCTTCAAGTTGCGGTGTAGAGTGGGGGTATAGTACACGACTAGTAACCGGGAGGTAGCGAGTTCTATTCCTTGATACTGATATTTTTTCTAATATATTCTCTTAAAATATATTTTATAAAATTCATTATATCATATTGCATTTAATATTATAAATGCACACATCCCCAGTAAAATGAAACATACATGATTCGTATATGTTTTAATAATTTCATATAAGAAAAAAAATTCATATATGATCATATATGTTTTTTCTTAATTCATAAAAGTATATATAAATCTTATAGATAACACTATATACATATTATATATAGCAGTATATATATGTATTTTATATATAACAGTTATATATAGACATATATACTGCTTATAACACATATGTTATATAAATTATATATATATATAACAGATTTTCTTTGTTATTTTCAAAACCTTCCCTAGTAAAAATGAAAATGTATGGTCCATATATGGTTGATATATTGTAATAAATAATTGATTTCAATATAAGGAAATTGAAACCGTATATTACTAGAATTATTGCCATATATCGACCATGTATACCCATATATGGATGAAGGAAAGACGTGTATGTCCATATATGGATTAAGAAAAAATGTACATGTCCATATATGATTTTTTTTATTTTCATATTTGAAATTGTTAAAACATATATAAACCATACATATTTCACTTTTACCAGGGATATATCTGAGTTATAAAACACAATAACCAGTAATAAATTTCTCTCGGTATATTTTGTCCTTGTCTAGCATTATTCACTAAGCATATCGAATTCGCGTCAATGTTCTTGCGAGGGCAAAACTTGACTTTAAAAACCTATCGGTAAAAATTGACGAATAGAAGTTACGTGCGAACAAGAGAGAGATACATTTTATCAGCAGATAATAAAAATGTCAATTTCATTTTCCGGTCACGCTCGGGCGACATTTCGGAGGAGTGTCACGGAGCCGGCCGGCCACGGGTTATATTTAAGTCGTGATTATCGCAACCTGGAAATAAATACGCGATCAGAAATTGTTGCGAAATTCCTGGCCAATTTTTCGACCAGTTTCGCGTGCCACCTATTCTCTCGTGCCTTTACATTTTTGACCATTTTGTAAGACATACGTAAGATATCTGTAGTCTTTACATGGAACTTTCGAATTTCATATCAAATACATTTGGAAAGTATTAAATTCAAAAAAATTATCACAAATGTTCCCTCCACAAGTAATTGAACTTAAAAAAACTTCAAAAAAAAATACTCATAGAATACTTGGTACCTTTAAAATTAGTTTTGTTAGTTTTGTTAGTTTCGTTAGTTTCGTTAGTTTCGTTAGTTTTAGTGGAAACAAATCCCCATAGAACTCATAGAATATTTGGTACCTTTAAAATTAGTTTCGTTAGTTTCGTTAGTTTTAGTGGAAACAAATCGGTATCATTGTTTAACCAATTTGGTTACACCATTGGTTTTCACATTTAATTTACATTCTGAGGAAAAGTTAAATTCAACAACTCCACAAGTAACTGAACTTAAAAAAACTTAAAAAAAATACCCATAGAATACTTGGTACCTTTAAAATTAGTTTTGTTAGTTTCGTTAGTTTTGTTAATTTTGTTAGTTTTGTTAGTTTTAGTGGAAACAAATCCCCATAGAACCCAATGAATCCTTAGTACCTTTAAAATTAGTTTCGTTAGTTTCGTTAGTTTTATTAGTTTTGTTAGTTTTGTTAGTGTTGTTAGTTTCATTGGAAACCAATCGCTGTCATTGTTTAACCGATTTGGTTACACCATTGGTTTTCACAATTGATTTACATTTTGAGGAAAAGTTAAATTCAACAACTTTCTCCGGATTTGTTTGCGCGCGTGTACAACCAAATTGGCGTCGCTCCGAACAGTCGCGCGAACTCTAGCCGCGTTCGATTCGGCGTTAATTAATTCGTCCAAAACCTGTCGGACAAGTGACACTTTAACGCGTCTTACGTAATCGTGCCGATCGGGCAATTGCGCCACTTTTTTTTCCTCGTCGTTTTTCTCCATTCAAAGCAGTACGTCAATTTGACGTTTAATTTGTTCGACTAGCAACAGAACAATGTTTATACCGCTTATCACGCAAGCTCTCGAAAGTACAAGGACCGTTTTTTCCCATGCGCTAAATTGAGACGTTGAATCAAGTTTGTTATGATAACAAAATATAGAATAAATTTAAATGTTCCTGAACTTTTCAAACTGTTCATAAATTCTAATGTTCAAGCAGTTCAAATTTAATGATCCGTATTTAATTTGTTACAATTATATTTATTAATAAATATAATTGTTTAAAATTGTCTTACAATTTTTATTAATAACTATAATTGTATTTAAATAAGGCACAGACAGTTAATTTGAACTGTTTGAACACTTGAACTGTTCGAACAACTTATCTGTTCGAACAACTTATCTGTTTGAACAACTTATCTGTTTAAATACTTGAACTGTTCGAACATCTGAACTATTTGTACACTTGAACTGTTCGAACAACTGATCTGTTTGAACATATGAACTGCTTGAACATCCGAACTGTTTAAACACTTGACCTGTTCGAACACCTGAACTATTTGAACACTTGCTCTGTTCGAACATCTGAACTGCTTGAACATCTGAACTGTTCGAACACATGAACTGTTTAAACATTTGATCTGCTTGAACTATAATTATTCATCTTCATAGACCAGAATATGATCAAATATGGCACGTTGTATAGATAAACTTATAGTTAGACATAACCATTAAATGTTTATCTTTATTATTATCAGAAATTGTTTAAAAATTTTTTACTCGAGTATTGCTTAAGTTTAATGTATATTAAAACTAGCATTAAACATTCGTTAAATGTTTCTTCAAACGTTTCTTTACGATGAAGGGACGTGTGTAAAATGATTTCATACAAGTGGGACATAAAACGCCAAATGTCGAAGCATTTACCAAAATGGAACGCGCTGATGATTATTCATTAGAAGAAAGAGAGAAAAAAAAAAGATCCGAATAATAGCAGGCGCATTCCGCAAAGGAAGCGTCGTAATTTTGCGCGCGACAGTTAGGAACGTGGCGGTTTAAACGAAGCGTAGTAACCGCTAGGTAATGTGTATGCGCCGGAGTCGAGATTGTTGAAGCGTGAACCGGCAATTGCGCGCCGGCCGCACATTGTGCGAGCAATTTTACAACGCTTTTCACCTTTTCCCGCGACGCCCCGCAAACTCAACGGTCAATTTTGCTTTCAGGGAGGTCAGGGTGGCTTCGAGGACGTACGCAAGTACGTTAAGCAAGGCGGCGACCTCTGCAAGGAACTTGCCGCGATACTTCACGAGAGGTGAGTTTCTTTTGAAAAAGTGAAACCTGATTATTTAGTAATTTATTTATATCTAGATTATTTTATTTATTTAGCTTCGTTTAGTTTGTTATGAGATTTATTTTTGTAATTACAAAGCTTCTTTAATTCTTGTTAATTTCCAATTATAAAAAAATCACATTAATTCTTATTAAATTCCACCAATTTTTATTAAATTTAAAGCGAGTAATGACAATGGAAAATTATTCAAACTTATCTTATTATTTCAACTATATTTTAATGTCCCAAGTTTTGGGACACCCAATTATCGATCTCTTTCAAAGTTAAAAACTACCTGGCCCAATTTTTAATTCTTCAAGATAATTTATTGTCCCCAAATCTGGGACACTTGGTTTTAACAATTCAAACAATACCCATGGTTTGCTTTTGAGCAGTATGATTGTCTCAAAAGTATAACCCATTGGCCAAATATACCACTATTTTAGTTGAAATGAATAACCCTAAACTAATGCAATCTGCAGAACAAATCACTTTCAAATCCCATTAGTAAATGTATTATTTGTATTAATGGATATGTGTCCCGTCGGTTGAATAATAATTATGATTTTAAGAAATTTGATATGGCCCATGGATAATATTTCCATTAAATCTAATTTCTCAGAAGCATTGCCCTATTTTACCTTCAAGATTTTCAAATCGGGACCACTTTTTGCTGAAAATATTTATTTATAATATCTCGTCCGGATTTACTCAAATCTGATTAAATTTATAAATTTCTCTGTCCTTATCAGATCTTAAAGTATTAATTTCTTGGTCACTATTTTCATTAGATATATCCATTTGATATATATACTTTATGGAACTTGATAAAATCTGACCTTATCTTATATATAATCAAATCTAATCAAGACACATTTTATCTTATTTGTATTTACAGTACAAATAAAATGTTGATTGTCAAAACACTCAAATGCAATATACTAAAGTGGTCGATTCAAAACTTAATTGAAAAATTAAAATTATCTTCGGGCTTGCATCCCGATGAGCTTATAAGGTGCTGGAAGAAGAAGAAAAAAGAATCGGAGTAATCATTTTGAGAACGCGGTCTCATAAAAAGTAATCTCAAGATATAAATATGTATTACGGCTTTACTGTTACAAATCTTTTTTATTTATCGGATCACGAACGATTCGAATAATAAATCGCTTGTTCTCGAAATGTTTCAGAGCCGAACTCGAGGCGAACTATGCTAAGGGACTCACGAAGCTGAGCTGTAAATTAACGAAAGCTTGCGCGAAAGATCAAGGTGAGATATGGTGTTAATTTTATTAATACCTCGTGGTGAAATGTAGTTTCAAATATAATTTATAGAAAGAGATGAAACGCACTTGGACCGAGATGATCTGTTTTAAATGTATTAAAATACCCTTTTAAATTAAGTGATCTCGAACAATTAATTTAATGAAGAGATCTTTTCAATTAAAACACAAGACTTAGGTATATTTTAAAGCAAAAAACGAAGCAATGCAATATTATATAAGAACTGAAACTTGAAAAAATTAATTGTTCTAAGTATTTCTTATACTAAAATATTTTGAAATTGTTTAGTTCCTCTTATAAATGAAAAATAATATATGTCCCAGATTTTGGGACAACCATAATTTTGCTTTCTAACTTGTTAGAATCTAAAAAATTGTTTTCTTTCTATTTGAAAAGACGTTTTGTCTATAAATAAGATATTTATTTACTTTTATAGTCACTCAAAAATTGAATTAAGTGCAAAACAAAAAAACAAGTTCGATTACATTTTGTAATCTGAAAACATTTTATTCTTTAGTCCCATTATGTATATATAAGGCAGGATAAGGATTAAATTATGTCGTGTGAAAAAAAAGCGAATCTCATGTTCGTAGGTGGGAACAGCACGGGCGGTGTCAACGAGGCATGGCGATGCATCGGTGAAGAAATGGAGGCCACCGCCGAGGCCCACCGCGTCTGGGGAGTCGCGCTCGGCGAACAACTGGCCAAGCCGCTGCGAGTGAGTAACGTTGCGCAATGCCCCCGTAACGTCGGAATAATTATTTCGAACTCGCGTACTCCGACCCGCCGAGCTACAATTCAGCGGAATAAAATCGGGCGCGTCGGTCTGAGAAGAGCCGAACAAGGAGCGGGAGAACCGAGACGAACTGATAAAAAGCCAACTTTGGTTCATCTTCCGTTATGCAAATGAGCCTTACATCATTTTGTACCGATTGAAAAGAGACGAATTTTCAGAACGACGAGTCGGTTCGCGATACCCGGATAAAAAAATTACCGCAATATTTTTGCAATTATAACATCAAGTATTGCTCTGTTTAATGATGAAAGTATAAGAGAAATTATATATGTTTGATCGTCGATTTCAGGTGGGCGTAGCGGAAGCTCAGGCCCGTTCTCGTAAAAGCACCGAAAATTGTGTCGACAAATCGCTGAAGTCGCTGCAGGAATGGCGCAGCGTTGCCGCCAAATCTAAAAAGCACAGCTTCACGTGCGCGCGGGATAACGAGCGACTGCAGGACCTTGCGCGAATCCAGTCAATCAGTCAAAATCAACAAAACAATAAGTCCGCGAGCCACCACATGACCGAGAAGGAAGCGAATAAACTGGAAAATCGCCGACGCAAAGCCGAAGATTCGTCGCGGCGCGCGGACACAGAGTTCTACACGGTAAGCGTGCGTGCTGAGAGGGCGAGACTCGAATATGAGAGCACGATCCGCAAAGGGGCCAAACAGATGGAGCTGTTGGAGGAGGAAAGGCTCAGCGCCCTTCGTGATCTGGCCAATGTCTATCTCGCACACCTCCAGGCCCTCACACCGCGTTTGCAACAGGTTAGCAATCATTTTAAACTATATTTTTCAATGTCCCAAATTTGGGGACAATGTTTAATGTGTGGGAATGATCGATTTTAAAGCAGCTACGCCTAGATATTTAATCGAACGAGCATAATTGGCTGTCCCAGATTCTGGGACACCTAATTTTAAAAACTCAATGCGCATTGTTTATCAGTCGTCTAAATAAATCAGTATTAATCTCCGTTCGAGAAACAACCCGAGAAACGGCTCGACTTATTTTCCGGACAATGATTTACATAATAATCCGTTTATCTATTTACATAAAAGCAACCGAACCGAGCACTCGGGTGTTTTGCCGCAACTTGTCGATCATGCTTCCGCGAATCATTTCAGACATCGTAGACCGTGATACATTAATTCCACGAAAAAAAAAAGTTCACGACCGATCTCCTTGCAAAGATCGTTACGCGTTTCTGCACGCCATTGTATCGAAACGATTGTTTCAACGTGATTTATGTTTTAGGCCGTTCCTCGGCACGGTTTCCGGGTTCTGGACGAGGTTTATCGGCCCGTCGTTTAGTGTCGAACATTATCGCTCGACTTTTGCGCAACGATGAAAAAGATCTTCCTTCCTCCGATTCAAATTAAGTTATAAAAGAAAGATACTTGAAAATGTACCTGAAAATAAAAGCCAGTGCCATTCGGAAATGAAATGACGAAACGAGGTATAACTTCGGTTACTTAACTCGATCTTTTTGCACTCATGTATGTCACAAGAAAGAGCGAGTAGATTTTAAAAATTCCAGTCATCTGCCAAGGGATATTGTTCAAAATTTTTAAATGCAAAATTATGAGAGGCAAAATTACGCAACAGAAGAGGAAAGTTGAAATTCGGGACAAATTTTGAATTGTTTACTTTTCGCAAATTTGGGTGCATAATTCACTTTGAACGATGTGAAAGAAAATTACCATTATTTAACATCTGAAAGTGAAGCGCTCCTGAAAAGAATGCAAAAC
Organism: Leptoteleia sp. ZL-2020; assembly: GCA_022817305.1. Lineage (NCBI taxonomy): Eukaryota > Metazoa > Arthropoda > Insecta > Hymenoptera > Scelionidae > Leptoteleia > Leptoteleia sp. ZL-2020. The sequence goes on along the minus strand of JABFPN010002745.1, from coordinate 5,746 downwards.
ATATTTTTCGATTTCACTGCTATTGCAAGTAATTTTTACAGTGATGCTGTATAAAATGCAAAAATTTAAAGGCGCTACAAAAAATATTTATTATTATTTATCAATTCTTTTAATCGATATTATTCATCATTAAGTTTTCCTTCTTGATTATAAATTACATCGAATAAAGGAACTAATTAAATTATGATCGCAGTTGAGTGTGCGTGTGTATTTACATGTCCCACTTTTTCTTCCATCATTTTCGACGGAGCGCTTAAGAAGGAGATTTCTAAACGACCTAAAAGTCGCGGCTATAAACCACCCGGCATAAAATTAATCAATTAAATACCAGTAGCGAGACATTAAATTAATTTCTCGCGGTCGGACAAATAAGCGCGAGCGTGCGTCCGCGGCGCGGCAAATTTACGAGGCCCGCCGACTAATAACTGGTTTGATTGAACGATATTCGCAGAGCACCGATTTATATAACTCAATAAATTATGCTTTCCCCGCTAATGAACTCTTATGGCAAGAAATAAACACATTTCTTTCGTGCCGTTTATTGCTGGACAATTTGGACGGCGCGGCAAAAAGTAATTTCTCTATAACGCACAAGCAAATAACCGTATATTAAAATTTATGTGCAATTTTTCACATGCTATGATTGATTGGCAATATTTTGAATTAAAATTTTTCAAATTTGTACATTTTTGCGGGAAAATTAACTGTCCTTGGATTAGGGACACGTGACGATGATGGTTCTGTTTCATTTAAAATCTATTGTTTATAATATTTATTATTTACGATACCAGCTTTATATCAATTAAAATAAGACAGAATTTTATTATATTATATATGTATTTTATTATAAACTTGTTCGCCGTTTTTCATTCAGTTTAATAGTATGGAAGTTTGTTAATTTGACCTTCCAAACATTTACAAACATTGTTCTTTTATACGCTCGATTAGAAAAACGTTTCATTCTTCAGTTCCATATTTTAAAGCTAACTTTGTATTTGACATTTTATTTTCCAAAATATTTTTAATTATATTAAAATCGAATAATTGAGGGTTATCAAATAAATAATTATGTCCCACTTTCTGGGACAGCGACAACTAATGGGTGCTTTTTTAAATTTTCTATAATATAATATTCAAAGATTATTGAATTTATTTATTGATAATTAAAAGTATTCTTCATCTTGGGACATGTTACAAATTTTACTATACTACTCCCTAGTAGAGAAACTTATCTGGAAAATCCTAACAAACTTTGAAATTCTTAATATTTACGGTTTTTTAGAACTTTTTAGATCTTTAATATACAAACTCCTTTCTCACAAATATAAAGTATTGTCAACATCATTTATATAAATGTATTGATATTTGAAAATTCCTATTGATTCAAATATTGTTACACCTGTACCCAATATAAATAGGGAATGGTATAAACATTTTTGTATACTTTATCAAAAAGTAAATAATGAATAAAAAATGCTTAATTTCCAGAACGCCGATAGGTTATCGGCTCCGGTGAGAAACTGCAGCGTGTCACAGGATATTGAGATTTTAAGAAATCTGACACGGAGAATTGACAGTAGCGATTCATCAAACACGGAACAACTTTTGCCAGACTTTTACGCGGAGCACGTGACACTCGCAATGAACCGGGAGCGACGGAAACAGGCATTAGTGAGAGTCCTACACCTGATCAGGCAGGACTTGAACAGAGAAAGGCACGGCAAAGACGGCCTCGAGACACTGCATCGTGCTATCATTAAAGCGCCTGGATTTGCAGCGGATGAAAGCACCCAAAATGTTGCCGACCAATTGCACCATGTACGAATCTTTTTTTTATTCACTTCAATACTCATAAAAATGCAACATCTATTACTTATTTCATTGTTATATATATATATATATATATATATATATTTATATAAAAGTGCTTTTAGGAACACTTTATTAATGATAAGATGCTTTTTGGAACACTTCATTAATGATAAGATGCTTTTTGGAACACTTCATTAATGATAAGATGTTTTTTGGAACACATCATTAATGATATGGTTTTTTTGTTGGAATTTTTTATTTATATTTATATTAATCCATTACTTTTTTAATGTAATGTGTTTTTTGGAACACTTCATTAATGTAAAAATGCTTTTCGGAACACTTTATTAATTTAAAATTGCTTTTCAGAACAGTTCATTAACGGTAAGGTGTTTTTTGGAACACTGTGAAGATGTGTTTTCGAACACTTTATTAGTTCAATTAAAAAATTATACAAGAAAATATAAGGATAATATTATTGATAAGAAATAACACAATTATTTCCATTAACAATTTTGCAACGGTTACTCTCCTCTAAAAACTTCATAATTTTCACTTACACCATGTCCATGTGAAAACCAATTCTATTGCGGAAACAGGATTACCTTACAATAAATAATTGTAAATGAAGTTTCACAACAAATATTATAAAGCAACGAGAGGCCGGTTATTCTGTTGCAACCGCTCGTAAATCCGAAATCGTATTCATCATCCGATTGCCATTTCACTTCAAATTTTCGGTTCACGTAATAGAAAGCGGTACTCTAATCGCTGCGTTCAGACACGCGAACTTTCGTCCCGAAAAAGTCGTCCCTCAAAATTCTGGAGGAAAACGTAATTGATGTGCAATGGCACCGTTTTTCCGACTTTCCAACCATTTAACTAAACAGCACGCGTCATTCATATTCATAGCTTATGAAAAATCATCGTGCGCTGGATGAGAATGAAATCGTTTTATACACCTGGCCATTTTCTTTTATTGTTTCCTGCATGTAAATTTATCTGCTACCTCGTTTATGTCCGTTTTAATACTTATCAATTTTATTCATAGGAATACAATTTTTCTTCTTATTAATGTCACGGTGAAAATACTCCTTTGAAATAATTTGAAAAATTATTACTATTGGGAACTTACTGAATTTTTCAAGCACATTCACTACTTTTTTAACATTTGCAATTATTTTAAAATTTGTCAGAAAAATATTTTCATAATATCCCAGGAATATTATATGATTATAATTTATATAATAATCAAAATTATTCATTATTATTAAATTTTAAATAATTAAATAATATCCCAAGAATATATAATATCAAATAATATTCGAAAGATATTAAAATAATATTTTTTTGATATTTTGAAAATGTTCTTCAAATGTTATTTTATTTTAAATAATAGTTCAAATATAAATATATTAAATTGTTATAGCACAGAATATTTACCAATAACAGATAAGAATCAAGTACACTAAGAGAAATTTATTAATAGTTGTTACTATATTTTATAATAACTCGTGGATATGTGTACATTCCTTATAATATGATATAGTGTTCTAAAAAATAGAAACAATGTCTTAATTACGGAATAGAACTAGTTACAAATCATTCGTCAGTCTCGACTTTACCACCCTTCTAAGCCAACGCTTAGAAACATTGGTGTTAAGATGAAATGTCACTAGATGACCAACTCAGAATGAACATAACCTCCTTAATAATGCATATCTTTAAATATATTATAAAATACAAATTAAAGTAAGTAAAGTGCAACGTACATCAAAAGTTAAACATATTTAGAATATTTTAAATTAGTTTTTATGTATTGCTTTTCTCAGAAAGGTTTCTTTTCGAGATGGTTTTATCAACTATGTAGATATTAGGTTTAAATCTATTTCCAAAAGACAGCTTTCTGAGAAAAGTTATTATACAATACATAAAAACTAATTTAAAAAACTCTAAATATATTTCACTTTTTATGTACGTTGCATTTTTCCTAATTTAATTTGTATTTTATATATTTAAAGATATGTATTATTAAAAAGGTGACCATTCAGTGACATTTCATCTTAACTTTAAAACTAATGCAACATACATCTTCACAAATACCACCCTAATAACACATAATATTTATATAATATTTTATCAATATTTTTTTTCAAAAATAAAAATATTTTTTAAATATTCAAATGTCCACACGATTATATTGTTGTAATATTTTATAAATATTTTATAATATTTATGTAATATTTTACATAATATTGAAAAATATTATTGTAAAATATTTTATATATAAAATATTTTATATAATATTATAAAATATTTATAAAATATTACAACAATATAATCGTGTGGACATTTGAATATTTAAAAAATATTTTCCATAAATATTTTATAAATATTTGTTGCTATTAGGGCAGTGACTTGAATTATTTAAGGGCAATGCCCCCTCTCGCACTGACTCTAAAGTTTGACAGAGACCATTACTTTTTCATGCGTCTGCGTAGATTGGTGGTAAAGCACCCGATTAATAACTCTGAGGTAACGGGTTCTATTCCCCCGATAACTAGTCATTTTTCTAATTTTTTGTTTAAATTCCCATATCACATTATAATGAACACCATAAATACTCACATATCTGCGAGTTCTTATAAAATATAACAGCAACTGCTAATAAATTTCTCCAAATCGTTTATGATCTTCGTTGAATTTTTTGTCGAATTTTAAATAACCGCGCGAAACGCTTATCTCCCGCCGCACCGTTCTCCCATTTTAAATCATAAATTTATTAATCAATAACACGCTTTACATTTCCAACCTAGATCGAAATCACCGACTGCGTTTTGTTTTGCAGAAACGATCGATGCTAACGTATTTCGAGGCGGCGCGCTACAAAATTGGGGGCGCGCTATCTGAAATCGAAGGAGGTCAGCGAGGCAAGCACCCTCTGGCGGAATACATCTTAGTATCAAGGGACAAGCAGGGCTTGCAGCAGAGCGTTCTCAAGGTAAAATAAATCACGATAAAAACGGCCGGGGCGTGTTGCGGAATCGGCCGGAATTATTTATCGAAAATAATCAAAAAAAAAAAAAAAAAAACGTTCCTTATTCGTTATCAGTATTTGCGCGCGAAACACGAATCGCGCGCAACGCGGAGCGACGAAAATGGCCCGCGTTGTTGGGGCCCTTATCTTGTTAACATCGGACGGGACTTTTTAATTTTTCAGACGATGTCTGAGTGGCGAAAAAGTGGCCGTTTTTCGGTGGAAACGATCGAAAATTAATCTACGTCGACTTTCTCCGGTGTGCGCGTGCGCGCAACGGAAAATGTCTTGTTTATGAAGATTTATTGTTGCGGCCTAATCTATATTTAACCGCGCTCATATTTAACCGGCAATAAATGTATCCGCGCAAGTGGAAAGTATTCGTGCAAAGTAATTGGACATTAATTGCGGATATAATATTCGGTCTTGTGGAAAAGTAGAAATTGCGCAAACGTTCCCTCATTGATATTAAATGCATTCATTTCGTCTGGTTTTCACTTCTTTTTTTTCCCTTTATTAACTATTATTATAGATGCGCATGTTTAATGGTATAGTTATAAGTCGATTGAGAGAAACTTATTGATAATTGTTATTATATTTTATAATAACTTGCGGGAACATCCCTGGTAAAAATATAACATATATGGTCCATATATGTGTTTAACAATTTCATGTAAGGAAATTAATAATTCGTATATGGACATGTTTTTTTATTAATCCATGTATGGCCATATATAGGAATAATTAATATAACCCTAGTAAAAATGAAATATACAGGGTGTCTCAAAAGTCTGGACATGGTGAAATATCTCGCAAAAAATACAACGGAAATTGAAACAAAAAAATACGTGTCTAATATTATAAAAAAAGCTATCCAATGACACCAAACTCGACTTC
>JABFPN010002744.1:0-20856 GCA_022817305.1 Leptoteleia sp. ZL-2020 | reverse complement strand
TTGATACTCATTGTGTTATTTTTGAGGTTATACATTTCAGGTTATATTGAACATTAAACGCGACTCAGTACGATACGCTATGTACGCTCCTGACAAATGATTCTGATTGGTTATATTCTATCTTCGTCTGATGAGACAGGTTGTGAAACTTTTAGACCCGTCAGTGGACAGGTATTGAGGCCTGACTGTATATAAATAAATTAAAATATTAGTTCTTACTCGAACTCTTTGCAGGACGTCTTCCTTTTCAGCTTTTGCCGTCGTAAAACTTGTCTCACTTTTAGTTTCGGTTTTTACGTCGCTGTTGCTGAGCAAACCAGCTAGACTAGCTAACGTGGAGCTCGTAGGTTTACCGACAGACGCCAATGAACCTCGATTACCTCCAAGGGAACCAGTATTCGCTGGTCCTAAAGAACCTCTTCCTGCAGAGCCACCTATCTGACAACCTGAATCCATCGATTGCGAAGCCGAGGTGTTGTGCCCTGATTGACTGTAACCTAAACAATAATATTATTACTAATCAATGCAAATCTTAACTATATAATCTTACATTACAAACAGAGTCAAATAACAAGATTATCTAGTTTATATCATTCGACTTCGATTGTTTGAAATTATTTTTAACATTGCATAATAATTTTATTTGTATATCTAATACTGAATAATCCACTAGGTTTTTACTAGTTTAAAATGATATTAGATTTTTTACTTGTCCGAATAAAAAGGGGTGCTTTGAATTTATCCAAAATTCTTTTTATCTAATTTGTAATTTATCTTTCATTTGTTGTGCAATTAAAATTCATTTGATCTATTTTTACAATTTACACAACATCTTTTTCGTCAAAACCAGTCTGTCGTCTAAACGTTAAACTGTCAATGCATCAATTTATACAAATGTTATTTTATCCAAAATATAATTTCATCCATTTTGGTTTAATGATAAAGTTAATTTATAAGACAAACGTCTTGATTAAGTACTCACCTGTATGCATTTTTTGCACGTTTTTGACTATAATCAAAGTAGATATATATTTTGGATAAAATAAATTTTTGATAAATTGCAAGGTGGATAAAATGATTTTCTGATATAATGCAAGTCTGGATAAAATGAATATTGGATAAATTGCAAGTTAGATGAAATGATTTTCTGATATAATGCATTTCTGGATAAATTCAGAGCACCCCTAATAAAATGGTATATTATAAGTTGTATTGAGAAAAAAGTTGCACAAATTACCAGAATGAATATTGTACATAGGCATTGCGTAAACATTTTCGTTACCAAACCCTCCATCATCTTGTGAACCAGTACCTCCCGAGGAACACCCTTGACCACAACGTCTTCTAATTCTGAAACAACAAAACAAATCTTATTAATAACAAGCTTGGCAAATAAACGAAATTGTGGTGATACCAAACTAGGATCTCCTACTTGTGACTAGAAACAAAAGCTCACAACAAAGAAAAGGGGAAAAAGAAAATGGAATAAACCATTTGGAATAAACATTTACCTCTCGTCAATGCGAAATCTAAACAAAGATTATATTTCTCGATTCAATCGGCGGATTACTTGTCCGTAAAACGTAATTGTATCTTCGTTGGAGGATGAGCGTAATCAATCAATCAATCAATGGAAAAACAATCATCAGAAAATTAAAATGGAAAGTAGTAATACGAAAACAAATACATAATGAATGGTAACCAATGCACTTATCCAGAAGTTCGAACAGATTGTAAATATTATCAACAGTTCAAGTTATTGTAAGAATAGAGAATTTGATCAACTTGAATCCTATGTGATTTATTTTAATAGGTTTAAATGGTGCATGATGTAAGATTTTTTGAATGCTCCTTTTTCAAATTAAATTTGAACTGTATTATTATTTCCAATCTAAGCTCAATTTATTCGCAAAACGTTATAAATTCAATACTTATAATTATATAAAAGATATTTTTATACAAATTGTACATTTAAATGTTTGAACGTTAACATGTCAACAGTTTGTACTGTTCAAACGATATTTAAAAAGTAAATGAATAACGAAATGAATAACGTAAAATAAAGATAACAGGTTTACATTAATGGATGACAAATGCTCATCGAAATTTAATTATGATTATTTTAACAAAATGTTAAATGACCGATAGCAATGAAATAATATTAAAATATGATAAAACTACTTTTCTTTTTCCAATGTAATTATAAACGCAACATCATTATTTTGAACTTGACAGAAATATTAATATAAATATTTACTCGATACTTTTGAAGTAGAACTTCTTATGGGAGTAAAGTTCTACTTCTTTCGTATGGTTTCATAACAGACACAATTTTATTATCCTGTAATATTAAACAAAAGTACATATTTTCATTGAACTTAATATGCAAAATTATCTCTTCCAATCATTACAATTAATCAATATTCAAAATTGGACATAACCATCGATCATTTAAAGGTAGAAAAAAATGGTAGAACATAATTAGCGGTATTACCTGCGCCAAAGGTTTAGAACGGTAGTTTTAATGGTTCCTAAACTAAGCGGACCACCAACGATAGAGCAAAGTTGCTCGTTCGTTTCGGCGTAACTTGTGGTGAGCGGCGAAACGTAAATGGGATAACCAATCGGCTGGTCGCAGGAACTGTTGATTATGTTTCGTAGAGCCTGTTTTGCGTTTTGGATCGAGCCACGCTCGGGGTTGCGGTTACGTAAGTAAACGAGCTCCTGCTGCTGGCCGGCCCACAAACCGCGAACGCATTCGCGGTTCATTTTTATCACACGGAAGCTCAAATATCGCTTGTTTAGCATTATCACTTTGTATTCGTCAATGCCGTCGTCCAAAACGTGTCTGCAATCGATCATTAATCGTTCATTAATCTGCATTAATCAAATTTGTTTTTCGTAACAATGTTGGTTACAATGGTTGATACCGACGTGCGGGTCCATCTTAAAATATTCATTTTGAATACTTCCAAGGTGCGATCCAATGTATTTTGTTCTATTCTTAGCTAATTATCAAAATACTGAGGTGAGATCCCGGTACATTTATTTACTTTTACATAAAGAACTGAAATAAAAATTTTGAAGTAAATCATACCTAAGAGCTAAAAGACTAGGCGCGCCACTGAGCACTGCGTTCCTCCAGAGAGGGTCAGCTTCGTGACTGATGACTAAATTCTGATCGTGATTGTCGATTGCTTTGTACAGCGTATTTGCTTCCTCGTACTGTTCCAACATCATGAATTGGTCCTGGTGGAGTTTGAGCGCCATGCGCACACCCTTCGCGACAACACTGCGCAGTAGATCAACGTCGTGCAGAACCCATTCGTCGCGCGTTGATGTTATCCGAAAATCACCTACATCCAATAGCAAACGTGTCTTTTATGATCAAGATGAAAATACAAAATCAATAGCTACACTCAGAGCAATATTATGGAAAAATTCCAATAATCTCTATTAAACGAATCATTTTTTTAAAGCTTAGATTAATTTTTACCATAGTTATAATAGAGAACAATTTAAAATTCAACAATTTGTTCAATTGTTTATTTTGTTCTGTTCAACTTTGAACTGTTATTTATTATAACTATGGTAAAAATTAATCTAAACTTTGAAAAAAAAATGAAAATCTGCTTAATATGATTCGTTTACTAGAGATTATTGGAATTTTTCCATAATATTTCTCTCGGTGTACTGACTTTAAATGTCACGTTAGATGATTGAAAAACTTTGTTTCATTTAAAACGGGGGTAGCTCCTTAAATTCAAATTTAAAGTGATATTTTTTTTATTATATTTTATAATTTTTTGTTATAAAAAGTAACTAAACTTGCCTTTAAATAACGCATGCAGTCCGTATAAAAAAAATTCGACACTAGACACAGTGTTATGGGAAGCTGCGCCGAGTACACGTCTTCCCAGAAGACCGAGGGCGAAGCATAGTGAAACAAGGCACGAATCTCGCCATCTTTCTGAAATCTGTAATGATATTAAAAATATGTTATTAAGATTCATATACTGTCATCGACCATCGCGTTGGAATGTTCAAAAATAATTCACAAAACGACAATAATGATACGATAAAGACAAACCTCTTGTTTGGCTGCACAAAATTGTATCCACTCCAAATAAACACTGCAAAAACTATTCCTCGTAATTCCACTCGCGTGGAAGTCATAGTCTTCGTCGATGTTGACATTGAAAATTGGATCTAAGTCAACGAAGTTCTTCTTCATCGTCCACTCGAGGGCTTCGTTTATTTCCGTGCTTTCCAACCACTGATCGAGTTTCGGCGACTTGATGGCATAATAGATGATACTTTTGACATAATAAGTGACAAGGACCTTGCGAAAATCGAACACTTGGAGCATTGAATCTGCGGAGTTATCGGATATCGAGTAACCTTCAAGAACGTATTTCGAGCTGGCTACCTCCCAGGCGAGCCACCTCTGACTGAAAGCTGCATTCACGCTCAATACATTTGACGAAATGTGACCCATTTCGCAGCAGCAACAATTGCTGTTATCCTCAACGCCTTCCGAAATTGCTTCCACCTGTATAACAACCATTTTAGTCAATTTCCCTTTGTCAATAAAAACTAATTTTGTTTAACAAGAAAAGAAGAGGAAAGGACAAGATTCTACATAAAAAGAATTGTTTAATTAATGAGACAAATAATTATAAAACTTACTTCTCTTTGTTGACAATACGTCCCCCGAAATTCCAAACCCCTCAACTGAAATGTGACTAAACCATTGCCTAGTTGAATCACGTGAACTAAACAGTTGAGGTAATCCGATGCCAACAAAAAGCAGTCACCCTGTTCAACATTCCCCCATCGTCCCAGTGCTAAATCACCATATAAACTATGTTGCAGTGACCTAATAAACAATCGCAATTGACAATAAATGATATAAAAATTACAATCGTTTATGATTATTAATAGGCCTGTCAATGAACGTGTTCAAACGCATTCGAACATTAATGTCCACTGTTCGAACGTGCTTGAACAGTTCAGAGTTTGAAAAGTTCAGATGTTCGAACATTAATATATAAATAACTAATTATTTATAAATAATATTTACATATAAATAATTAATTATATATACAACACAAATAAAAAAATTTGTTCTCTTATACAATAAATCGTCTCGAAGTGTAACTTCCATAACTTTATGGAACATATATGAAACAGATATGGGACATGTATGGGACATGGAACTGATATGGACCATACATGGAACTGATGTGGAATTGATATGGAATATCTATGGAACAGGTGTTATGTATAGGACATGTATGGACACTATATGGGATATATATGGAATAGTATTGGGCATACATGAAAAACATATGGAACATATATGCGGCATATATGAAAGAGATATGGATCATATATGGGGCATATATGGTACAGATAGGGAACATATATAAAACGTATGCGGCATATATGGAATAGCTGGGGCATATATAAATTTTGCCTAGGTTGTTCTATCGCTTTAACGATTAATAAACATAAAAAAATTGTCAAACATTTGACAGTTTCGTTCGACGTTTCGTAACGCCTGAAGTTGGCTCCAAGTGTAATTACCCTCCAGTAAGATGTTCTACTTCAAAAGAAATTATATTAGTTCATTAAATATTTTCTTAAATAAATGAAGTAGATAACAAAATTATATTATACATGTTATAGAAAGAGATTCTTCTTCCTATTTATTACTATTGAAATAATCAAACACAGCCAACAGATAACGGATAATGAACTTTATTGTAATAATCTGTTTATTCCAATATAACTTTAATTATTCGGCGCTATTCGCCTTCGCCCGCGTTAATACAAAAGAAAACGACTCGAGTTAGCCAACGTACGTATTACGGCGTCTCAAAAGACTCTCTGCGTTACGAAAATACGACTCGAATTAGCCAACGTGCGTGCTACAGCGTCTCAATGAACTCTGACTCTCTACGCACTTCCTTCCCGGCTATTTCGTCGACCGGAAGCTCACAGCGACACACTCCGCCAATCACATACGCCTAGTGAATTACAATGCTCAGTTTTGTGAACGCTCAAGTAGTTCTCTCTCACTCTCAATAATGGTTTATAACATACATTATAATATATATATATATATATATAATTTATAAATAATATTTTTATGCATTAATTATTAATTATTTATGTATTAATATTCGTACATCTTAACTGTTGAACATCTGAACTGTTCGAACATTTGACAGGCTTAATATAATAAGTATGTGTGAATAGAGATTAATTTAAAAAATCATCAAACAATATTCAACACCTTCCGAATAATTCATTTAAATCCCTTTTCAAAAAATTGATGAAACGCCCGAAGTAAATTGAAAAAAAAGTCATTTACTCACCTAGTAAGCTGTTCATAAAAAATAGAATTCAAATTATTATCATCAGCGCCCAGGTTTCGTTCTAAATGCGAGGACATTCTCGTATTCGAATGGTCCACGCGACGAGTTTTGTAATCTCTTTCCCAAAATTTCACTGGCCGAACGTACGACGATATGAAGATAGCGCTGCCCAACAGGGGATTCAGCGGGGTGCTTAAAATTGCAGAGATGCCCGCCTGCAGGAACAACATGGCAGAATGGGGAACCGAGAATGGTTGAGCGAAAGCGTGAAATGCGCTTCCCCAGGTGATCTGCCAAGGTGCAATGTACGTGACGATAAAGCGGATTTTCAGTAACAGCTCGTAAACTTTTGCGAAGGCAATTCCCATGACGAAGTAGTCCACGAGGAAAGTTTCACTTAACACCGGGAAGTCCAATCGGAAGAACAGGACGGTGAATGCAAGAACGAGATACCTTGAAAAGTGTAATTTTTTTTTTAAATTAAAGTGCAACTTCTGGAAAAAATTGAAGAAATTGACCTTAGCTTAAATAAATTAATATATAACTTAGAAATTTATAATTATAAATATATAATATAAGATAAGTTTTACTCAAATACAATTAAATACTATAAAAAACTTGATTAATTTAATGAATTATTTAATTAAAACTTTAATATTCAATGTTTATATCCAACTTTCTTTCCAATGTTATTTATTATCAGACAGAATTGATGCACTTAAATATAAGTGAACATTTATAAGTAACTGTTTTCTTTCAAAACATATATTCTTACAGTAAAAATTACCTTAAACACAAAGACACTTTGTTTATTATATCATCAACTTACCTCGTTGATGGGTCTGAATAAGACGAACGTAACGCTTTGAGTCCGCAAACAACCACGATAAGAGAGCCGATGCTCGCGCCAAACTTATCGACGATTTTGGCGGAGCACTCTGTCAGCGCCCCTAGGAAGACCAGCGGGTAAAGCACATTTCTCTCGACGAAGCAGAGGCACACGTAGACTTTCTCGAACCACATAATGTGCACGGGTTCGTGTACCTCGAATTTGGCGAATTCGATGGAACGAAGAACGGGTCTGGCTAGACATAACCAGGGCAGTTGTTTGCGCAGTTGAGGTAACATGTAATGCAGCAAGAAGCCGAGGCAACCGCAGATGCCCCACAATACCGGATTTAGTTCCGGTTGCAGAGCGGTGAAAACTGTCGAGGAATGTATCGCGAACGATAGTACGCCGATTACTGCGCAGATAATAAGGTCGTTTTTAAGGCGCGCGTTCACAGTTGAACGTAATTTTTGCGGCAAAGGATCCACGAGTTCCGAATCGGAGAGCTGAAAATAAAATGGACGTTTGTTTATTTCATTCAATGTATTTACAGATATTCCAACTTAGTAATGCAGGGGGTTATATTAAAGAGGTGCTCTGAATTTATCCAAAATTCATTTTATCCAGACTTGCATTATATCAGAAAATCATTTTATCTAACTTGCAATTTATTGAAAATTCATTTCATCCAAAATTTATAATATCTGCTTTTTGTCCGACCTACGGTGAAAACTCGTCATTGCATGCATGCGTAGCGTGCGCAAACAGGCAGATTGCACACGGCTATATTTGCGCATGCGCAATCTGAAAACATGCGAACACGGTCGTTTGACGCATTACTTTTCCGTATGCCGAACGTATTCTCGTTCGTAATAATAAAGTCACTACGGACTTGTTTTCACCGTAGGTCGGACAAAAAGTACTATGTGCACCACGTGTGTCATGGGGACTTGCAAACTCGTGTATTAGCTGCACTCGTATGCAATAGATCCCATGACACACTAGATACACAATGTACTATTGATTATAGTGAAAAACATAATGCATACAGGTGAGTATTTAGTCAAGACGTTTGTCTTATTATAAATTAACTTTATCATTAAACAAAAATGGATGAGATTACATTTTGGATAAAATAACATTTGTATAATTTGACACATTGACAATTTAACGTTTAGCCGACAGGTTCGTTTTGACGAAAAAGACGTTGCGTTAATTGCAACTTAGATAAAATGAATTTTGGATAAATTCAAAGCACTCCATATTAAAATGGTACCGAAGAATAAAACGTTTTCAAAAAAACCTGTTGTTTTTATATTGTAAGGACTATTTAAAAGAAAAATAAAATCAATAATAAACATTTTTATTAATTTGTTAACTTTCACCTTTCGTATCTAAACAATATCGGTTGAGCAATTAGTAAATACATAATAATTTTACATAATGAATGATAAATGCATAACCACGCACCTGTTCCCCCACTACTATCTCCACGTCTTTCTTTCGGCTGCTGTTTTTGACTTTGGTCTCCTTAAATTGCGTCGTCGAACCCTCCTTCCTGTCATTGTCGTCGATAATATTTGCCTCCTTCTCCTCAAGATAAATCTCTGGCGGCCACAAGTTTGTTTTCACAATATCCCAAATAACGCTCGGATCCGACGACGATCTGCTTAAATGGTACGAAATTGCCACCAGGAGGCCGCAGAATATTGAGAACAATATGTGCTGCGAGGATTTACTTTCAGTGAGTGCCCCGTACGCGAAACCGTACAGTATCACGACCGTTATGATACTTCGTAGTAGGCAGTAAATGGACGACACGAGACTGGTAGTAGCATTACCGCCGAACACATGGATGTCCAAGTGTTCGAACAAGTACATCAGAAAGGTATTGATTTGCGGGAAAAGTCCCAGCGAGAACACGATTGGGAAACAAAGCAGAAACACCAGAAGCACGTTTCTGATTTGCAAAACGATCTCGCGATCCGCAATTTTCAGACCGTAAACGCTAAAATCGGTGGTGGGGAAATTGACCAAGGACTCGTTTAGGACGAGTACCAGGCTCGTGCAGATTATATAATAGATCGGTCTCGAGAACACGACGATTCGGTTGAAACCGTGGGTGGGCGAAGACGCGTCCGGTTGAACCGACTTCAACAAGGAATATTGACATCCCGCCGTCACGAAACAAAACAAGAAGGCAAAGATGTCTTTGTAAAAGCCTTGCTGGAGCAATAACAAACCTAAACCAGCTACCATGAGAGCTAGGAAGGTCGAGGCGATGGTTTCCAGGGTTGTTAAATTACGGTCTAACAGTGCCAACAATGCCAAACGGTCAAATCTGTGAAGTTTACATATTTAATAATTAATTTAGCCAAATTTAATTGGTTTGTTTTGAAATTCAGATACAAATTAATCGATGATTCAGTGGCATATATATTAAATTAAACCTCAAAATGTATATTCGAGATTGGTCTTAATATTACTAACTAAATAACTGGTTATACATTTTAAACAAAATACTAAAATAATGCTTACCTTAATTTAACATAAGAAAGCCCAGGTATCTTCCACTTATAATAGTGTCTGGTACCCTTTGACTTCATATCCCTATTCTCCTCCATAATATCCATAATCCCTTTCCAACTTAGGTCATGGTTATTTAACTCTGATTCCTGATGGTTCGCGAGAACAGAGGCTGAATTGTTGCCGCTGTTTTCCGCGGCAGACATTCCGGTGTTCATATTTGTCATCAGTCCCTCCATTCGTCTATTTATATCTGCTTCAAGTCGATCGAACTTTTCTCTTACATTTGAATTCGGACATGCTAAAATAAAGAAGGAAATGCAATCGTGATATTGGAACATTGTAATTATAAACAAAAAGGTGAAAGTTGATGACAAAAGATTAAAAAAAAAAAATGGAAAATGTGTACTCGTTTATCCCCCCCTCTACACTTTTTACACATGAAATCGAAAAAATGGCAAAAAATGAGTAGAAATGACGATTTATTGCAAATAACTTTTTTTGTAACAAGTGTAAAGAGAGTGCCCTATTTCTATTCTGATTGGAAGGTTTCCAAGGAGACGACTAGTTTCCGTCCTCGTCTATAATCAGCTGGTTTTCGTCTTCTAAACAGGACGGAAACAGGGCACTCTCCTTACACCTGTTACAAAAAATAGTATATGCATCAAGGACAGAGCGATAGCGATTATAGACGAGTGTGAATTTGGCCGCCTTTATTTCGCGCAGCCAACTTCACACTCGTCTTTATTTGCTGTCGCTCTATCCTTGGTGCATAATATACTATTAATGGTAAGTCGTAGCTAATTTTTGTTTGCGGAATCGTATCCAATGTAAAAAAATACACAGAATACGTGTATTGCTTATTTTGGAGCGAGGGGGTTGTCAATCTAAAATTGTTATTTAAAGTCTTTGGGAGTGCGAATATTGGAAGTACCCTTTAAGTATACAACCTGACACGAATTTTATACAAGCTGATGAAAGTGATGCTACCACAATAAACAAGTACACAATTGCCAAAATATTTTTCGATTGTACGACCTCCAAAACCTCGAGAAGTTTTAACATTTATATTTTTCAACAGAAAAATGAAATAAATGTCTGTTTCTTTATAAAAATAAGAACGGTAAATTGTGCATATGTTAAAACTTAAACAGATCAGAAAGAAATATCCTTTCAATAAACTAATGATACCGATGTAGAACTAAACAACTTTTGATAACAAACGTAAACTCAAATAAAAAAAATTCTAAGTAAAAGAAGACTGTGAATGATTATGTGTTAATTCACTGAGTTAACCATTAATAATAGTTAATAATAGAAATTAAAAGTCAAAAAATAATTACAATTTGCATTATTTTTGATGTCTTCATTTGAACAATCACCTTCAATGTACGTCAGAACGCATGGTGGTACTGAATACATCTTGGTTTTGCTCTGACTGGTCGCAGGACTAGAAAGCACCGGCGGGGTATCGATGATAACCGTGAGGTTCGCTGAATTGAGCGATAGGTCGCTAAAACTAGGACTGAGGTCAGGCGTGAGGTCGTACCTCGGACTAAGAGGGCGCTGCTGCTGCTGTTGTTGCTGTTGCTGCTGCACTCTATTGAGCAGACTGGTCAAAACCTTATCGGTATTAGCGGGGATTTGTGCGACCGAGGCGACTCCTGGACCTTTCTCATCGAACGCGTACGTCATGAGTTTACCGTTCTCGTGGAAGTAATGTACAGCGCCCTCTGACGTGTCATTGTGACTCGTCGCTAGATGATAATCGTCGCAATGATTCAAAAGGTACCCGTACTTATTGTACAGACGATTGTTATAAGTCGAGAAGTGGCCGTTCATTCCGTTGCTGTTCTCAGCATTATTGGGACAAATCACGAGTCTGTTGTTACGCGGCGTCCAGGCAGAGTAGCGCGCGCACTGGTATCGGCGTTCCTGCCGTCGCAATGCGCGTTGCTCTTTCAGCTTATAAATCTTCGTCTGTCGTCGGGGGGCGCGCGTATCGTTCTCCGAGGGCGCTTTTGCGGCAGTAGATGACGCTTCGGGCAACGACACCGTTAGGACTTTTGGACGACTTTGCTTTGGGATTGCGCCTTGCTGACGTTTATTGTCCACTTCGGGCTGAGGCAGCAACTTACGTTTAACCTCGTTCTCCACGCTGATATTCGTCATGCTCGATGATCCGGAATCTGAATCTTTGGTGTGCAGATCTACAAGTACATGACGCTGGTAATGCTAATTCCGTGAATTCCATAATTCAATAAATCAAAAATTGTTCAAATTTTTAATGTACGAAACCTTCGAAATTAGTTCCCTCGTCAGACTTGAAATTTTACAATAGTATAGTAAAATTAATATATATTTTTAATACTATATTTTGTATCAAGGAGTAATAGCCGGTCATTTTTCAAGCGTCGGGTTTGTAGGATTAAGTTTGAAGATTTAATTTGTTCAATTTATCAGGGCTTTTGTAGTATTTTGTACATTAAAATATGTTGAATAATTTCTTTTTTTATTGAAATCTGGGGATCTACTGTTGCTGATCGAGTCATGCGATTAAACAAAACCTTTTATGAGTACATATTAAGAGACAGTTTATGGATGATCGTCATTCAAATAATAAAGAATGATAACGAAAGTATAGAAGAAGAAGAAGAAGAAGAAGAAGAAGAAGAAGAAGAATGGAGCTAGAATAAAACATACTGCGACAAACAAAAAAAGTTTTAATTAGGTATTGATGATTTAATACCATGAAGACACATTTTAAATTTAAATATAAAAAATTAGTGATAGAATGAAAGTCACAAATATTAGATTAGGAACGTATGAAGAATGATAATGAATGAAGAACATGATAATATATTTCATTTCATTGCTGAAAGAATATAATTTAAACGTTATTAATAATTGTTGACAATTTGTATGTCTTATACAATTTTCTTGAAATCGAATTATAAGAGTATTATTTAAAATCCATAAAATTCCAATATGTATACAATAATAGTAACTTTTACGTATTAAATCAATTACAAACCTTTTCTTATGTCAATCAATATGTCATATTTTATATTAAAATCGAAATTAATATATAAGAAAAAAAATTTCTAACAGCAAAAGAATAGGATTTACGAACACATTTAAACAATCGTGCATAAGGCTATGTGTATCACACATTTTTTTAATTATTTCAAAATGCATCTAGATATTTATTGCAAGCACAATCAAACAAGCATAATTA
This sequence comes from Leptoteleia sp. ZL-2020, assembly GCA_022817305.1. Taxonomy (NCBI): domain Eukaryota; kingdom Metazoa; phylum Arthropoda; class Insecta; order Hymenoptera; family Scelionidae; genus Leptoteleia; species Leptoteleia sp. ZL-2020. Next base: position 7,880 of record JABFPN010002744.1, on the reverse strand, counting down.
TTAGGACTGGATCTACACTCGTGTATCTGATTGTTGCATGTGTTTGAAAATTTTAAAAGGATATATATATATATAGGTATACAAATATTTTTTTTCAATTCTTGAAAATAATAATTTAAAAAAGATCTGGTCAAAACACTGACGAACTAATCGTAAAGTTTGTGTTATACTTTAAAAATAGTCAATACACTCGATTTCCACACATTTGCTTTTATTGGAACCGGAAACTTCTACATATTTGCTTTTCCGGCGCAGAAGGTCACCACTCAACTGCAATACTCGATTTCATTGTTTTGTGCTTTTTTCTCATTGGTCAGATTTCAGCAAATGTATGGAAGAAAAAGAAGCAAATGTGTGGAAGGGAAAATAAGTGAAAAGCAAATGTGTGGAAGTCGAATGTATTTAAAAAAAAATTCAAAATACAATTCATCGACAACTTGTTTCATATATTAATAAAAAAAACAATGATTATAACATTTTACAAACTATCAGGTGTGTTGATTTACAACAAGGATTGTTTATATATTTCTGGAATTAGAAACAACCAATCAAACAAATCCCCCTCTCCCCAGTTTGATGGAAAACACCTGCAACTTGATAAAACTTACAATCCGTACTGTCCGTTTGGACACTGTCCGATGCATCGGCGTCGTCGCGCGACTTCAAATTCCAAAAAAGTGGCAGCACTAACCGAATCGCGGCATTAAAACCCATCTCATTGGAAGTCATTGAAAGTTGAACCAAAGCAAAGACCAAACCAATATCAAATGAGTGTCAAAGCGCAGATAACGTGAATTTCGTTACGTAAAAAACGAGTGAAAGACAGAGAAAATGAACAAAAAAAGAGAGAAAATAATAAAAAAAAAAGTAAAGTTGATAATTCTGTTGTCAAAAATGATCGGAATGGGGACTCACTTTTGTTCGTCCAGTTCTCGACGCCGTAATTATCTTCGTCGAAGAGCCAATCGATACCGACGATGCTGCCGGTATTGGTCGAATCCTCGAGGTTCTTCGATTTTTCCGAACTTTTTCGCGTCTTCTCGCGCTCGTGCTCGTTCGCAGACAATTCCCAACTACTTTGACTAGCATTATTGTATTTCTTCTCCATAATCATCCTTTGAATTTCGTCGATCAAGGGGTCCTGAGAGTTCGTTGACGTAGATACAATCGCATCGTTTACGTACCTGTAAATATTGGTTAAAAACATGAATTACATTGGTTACACTGAGAGAAAAATTTTTGAAGAAATTGTAATTTTGTTTTGTATTTTGAGGACAAAATGGATAAAGTCGAAAAATTACAATAAAAAGTTATATAATGTATTCATAAAAGACGTAAAAGTGTATATTTATTTATATAGTAAAAAGAATTTTAGTTACTTATTTAAATACTATAAACATTATTACATTTCATATTAATAATTTTATTATAAAAGTACAATATTATTTCTAGAAAATAAGTATCACCGTCAGAGAGTGCTTTCAATTTATCCAAAATTCATTTTATCCAGCTTTGCATTGTAGCAGAAAATCATTTTATCTAATTTGCAATTTATCCAAAATTCATTTTATCCAGACTTGCATTATAGCAGAAAATCATTTTATCTAAGTTGCAATTTACACAACGTCTTTTTCGTCAAAAGGAGCCTGTCGTCTAAACATTAAATTGCCGATGCGTCAAATTATACAAATGTTATTTTATCCAAAATGTAATTTCATCCATTTTTGTTTAATGATAAAGTTATTATATTACAAGACAAACGTCTTGTTTATAAAGCATCTTGTCTTAATGCAGATATTATAAATTTTGGACAAAATGAATTTTCGATGAATTGCAAGTTAGATGAAATGAATTTTCGATAAATTGCAAGTTAGATAAAACTATTTTTTGATATAATGCATGTCCGGATATAATGAATATTGGATAAATTCAGAGCAACCCACCGTCAGTATGACTATATCAAAAAAGAACAACACAATCACAGCTATGACAATTACAATTTAATGCTTGTTCATATTATTGTTAGATAATATCAGTGTTATACATCGCGTTGATATATACTCTATTATTATAGGGATGATATACGTGTATCATCCCTAACTTTTGTTGAAATTAAATTACATTCCATTTACTATAATTTTAATTCTAAAAAGGGGATTATCAAAGTTTTCGTGTATCGTATTTAAGTGTGACGTAAAATGATTTGACCAGTGTCTAACAATAATTAGCACCTTTCATCTAATTCGTCGTGATTGGCAGAGCAATTGGCAGCGTCTTCTTTCTTCGTCAACTGTTTGTTAAATTCTAACGCGTTGCAACCTGGATGGTTGAAATTAAGTAAGCGCTCGTTAATTTGTTCGACGATTGGATGTACCGCGTCGTCGAGTGGCAGTTGCAACAGTCTGTTACGCTTCAAAGTGTTTTGCGGCAACGCCTGAAAATAATTCCACGTTATTGCAATGTTATTACCGAAAAATTAAGAAAATTTATTCAAGTAAACGTTAAATTTACCTTTTTTGAGTTGATTGTTTCTAGGCTCTGAGGATGAAGTGGCAAGTTATTGTCATCTGTCGAATTGGTGTTTTTACTAAACGAAGCGCCAATGACTTCCAAACTTTGAGGATGAATGATTGGTATCGCTTTTTTCGGGATCATCTATATATACGACATTACCAATGATTACTCAAATAAAAATGTTTATAAATGATAAGAAAATGACTTGGATTTTAAACTGAAATAATGATTAAGTAACGAAAATCGAACGGAAGGAACTTACTTCTAAGGATTGCGGATGGGAGGAGATGTTATTTTTATCCGGGTCCCCGTTCTTGGAAATAAGCTCGAGGCTCTGGCGGTATTCCGTAAAAGTCTCCTGCGCTGGAACGGCCAACCTCTTGTTCCAACACTCGTACATGTAATCATCGTTCTCCAGCTCGAGCGAGCTCGTTTTCTTAATCTGACTCTCCGAGCCAGTCTTCTCTAGATTATTTTCGTTGTAGTGACAGTTCCTGGAGTCCTCGGAACAAATCTTCCTTATGCGCGACAGTTCATCCCCGGCAATTACGAGACACTTTTGACGAGATCTATTTCGCTTTATTCGGTGCTCTAAAAGCGGTAAATATTCAGCGTATTATAAATCTCCCGTGGTACATACATAATTTTTCGTCCCGAGGGAATGATAAACGCCATTTTTCCGAAACTCCCTAGGGAAAGAAATAACGTTTCCTTCCCTAAGTGACGAAATGGTATATTATTCTACGAGGATAGAAGTGGTTTTAAGTTAGTAACCCTGGTCACAATTTGAAACCACTTTTGTTCGAGTTGAGTACAATATTTTACTCACTGTGAAAATGAAATATGTTGATAGCCCGCAGAGCTACCAATACATTTTATTTTCTATAGGAGTAAAATACTAATTAATTAATTGGTATCAATTTAACGTCTGCTAATAATTTGATTGATAATATTTTTTTTATGTTACAATAGACTTTTTCTTTATTTTATTAAAATTAATTTCAAAGAAATTGTTATGGACGTTTAATTACTAGTCAATTAAACCAGAAGATGAATTGTAAAAAATGGTTTAATGAATGTCATTGTGTAGTTGGTAAAAAATTGTATATCTATACAACTACATATTAGATCTATAAAAATATCGAATAGTTTTTAAAAATTGCTCAAATTTGTTAAACGCGATATACTAAAAATCACTAATTATAATAATAATACGAAGTTAATTTCGTCTGTATATAGTTGATTATAACATAACGAATTTAATTTCGCCAAAACAGACCAATTAAATACATCTTTTATTCCGTTGTAAAAGAATTTATTTATTATTTATGTCATTATAAATGAACACGAAAACTTATTAAAACTTATTCAAATGTATTACTTTTTAAATATATTTATCGAAATGAAAAGAAGAAACTGCTGATTAATAAGATAGAAACAATGTTCACGTATTATGTATCAAAATATTATTAGTCGAGATTTTGATATATTTATAGCTAATGAATCCACCTCATTAATCATATTTTATCCATATATAATCACTGAAAATTAATAATAAAAAGAATTATAAAGAAATGGACGATACCTCGCCTGTTCTGACGCGCATTATTCTCGTCTGAGTACATATGCATCAGTTCTTGTACAAGGTTGGGACTCACGGCGGCAGGCTCTGTTGGGGCTCGAATCTGCGGAGCCTCCTCCGAACTCTCAGAGCTGTTTTTCCGATGGATCTCGACTTTTAGGTCGATTGTTGAATTTGGTTTATCATGGAAGTAGTCTGACATGATGCTATCCGCATCAGCGTTTCGCTCCACGAATGAATTACGCGAGGAACATTCTACTGGTGGTGTGTCGGTTTTGCCAGCTGGTAGAACAAATTATTATCATTTAAATTGGAGGTCAATAAAAAATCATTCATTTTGTTTTAAAAGAATCTGATTTCTTTTATGAAAATTAGCTTTTTAGGGGTGCTCTGAAATTATGCAAAATTCATTTTATCCGGACATGCATAATATTAGAAAGTCATTATTACCTAACTTGCAATTTATCGAAAATGTATAATATCTGCTTTGATTATAGTGAAAAACATAATGCATACAGGTGAGTATTTAATTAAGACATATGTCTTATAATAAATTAACTTTATCATTAAACCAAAATGGATGAAATTACATTTTGGATAAAATAACACTTGTATAATTTGGCGCATTGACAATTTAAGATTGTTAAAATGAATTTTGGATAAATTGCCAATTAAATAAAATAAATTTTCGATAAATTGCAAGTTGAAGAAATTAATTTTCGACAAATTGCAAGTTGGATAAAATGCTTCTCTGCTATAATGCAAGTCTGGATAAAATGATTTTGGATAAATTCAAAGCACTCCACTTTTTATTATTATAAAGTGTTTCCCAATTTTTAAATTATAAGATGGCTTTCTATTTGTATTATATTGTTATAAATTAATTCATAGTGACAAAATTACTTTTATGAAATTCGTATAATATTTTTAAATTACTATTTCAAATCTAACTCTGAATATTAAAAGTTATATACAAATTTTATCTCTTACAGTGCTGTGTATACTTTAAATTTTTAAATTTAAATTAGATTAAATGCAATATTTTTTTATTAGTATCTTTCTGCAGATTAATAAAACTTTATATTTAATCAATTTTCCCTGATTTGGTAATTATCTTTGTTTTTTCTTAAAAATAAAGACAGAAATGTAGGCTTTTTACAGTATTCCACAGGAGCTAACATTTTTGCCTATATATTAATTAAGATGGTACAATTTATATCTTGAAACTAATATATAAACAAAATAAAATAAAATACTATAAACATAAAATAAATTAATATAATAATATATAAATTGTAAATGCTTATAAAACTATTCATATTATAATAAAACATTTTACTATATATTATAATTTAAATCGTAAATTACGTGTAAAGTATTGCATTAATGAAAATTTATTTTAAATGTAATACTATTATATTTAATAGGAAGAAATAGGAGCAATACCATTCAAAACTTGCATCTCGATGCCCGGGTCCATTTGGTCCTGGTTTTGTTCCCGCCGCTTGTTTTGCATGGAACGCCGCTTTTCACTTTCAGACTTTTGCTGGCTTGTGCTTTGGCCTGGCTCTTCTAAACACTCGGTCGTATCGTAGACGCAGTGAAGCACATGGTTGATACATTTTATCGTTCCAAATAGGACGAATATCGATGAGCAATAAGCCAGCCATACGTACAGCGATGGAGGAAAATACTGCAATACCAAATGACATTTGGTGCATTTAATTATTAAAACGCCATTTCCATTTCTTATTGAACGACAATAATCTTTCTAAATAAATATCTTTTATACATAAATAATAATAATTTATACATATGTATATATAATAATATAAATAATAATAATAATTTCCAAATAAATAATAATTTGTCGTCCATAAAAATTGCCTAAATAATTAAAATAAAACATTAATTAATACTGATTAATGATTAAGAATCAGTGTTCGTAAAAACACAAATCATATTATTTCGTCACAACTAAAAGATAAATATTGAAACTGAATGGATAGAAAAAAAAATATATAATACAATGTAAGAAAATAATTAAAGTAACGAAATATGCAAATACAGATAAGGAATCTCTTGAAATCTGTCACTGATACATATAAATGGTTTTAACATGCGCCATAAAACTGACAAGGTAAAAAGAAGAGGATACAATTTGGTTGTTTACAGAAAAACGACTGGAAGGCATCCAAGTCAATCCTGTCAAACTTTTGTTTCTTCGCCCATTAAAATTAGTAAACATGAAATAAAATGTTGTCAAAACAAATCGAAGTAAAAGTACAATGAAAAAAAGGGGACAAATATAAAAAGGGTATGAAAACAAAAAAGGATAGCTACAGAGAGAGTCCGCAAGAAATCGAGAAAAGTTGCATAAAAAAATGTTATTAAATGGAGTAATGAAATAATTTGAACAATGACTCATTGTTTGATCTTCATAAAAAAATACGAAAAACAAATTATCTTGATACCTTTAGAGAAACAATTAATCCAACGACAAAACAATCGCAAGAAAAAAAAAAGGTTAAAGCACCGAGAGAACCTAAACCTTGGAGCACAGAGGCAATTAGTGCTCTAATTACCTATTTCTTTCTTTCTTTTTTTAGGAATGCAAAACACGCGTCACAAATGCCAGAACAATCAATAAACGTGGGGAACAAAAACTAAAAAAAAAAAAAAAAAGGAAAAAGAAAGGAAGGGTGAAGAATGACGAGCAACAATTCGCGATCCTTCATTACTAACCACCTGTCAAGTTCTCACTTTATCTATCGCACGTAAACTAAAACTAACCAAAAAGTCTGTCTAAAAATAAACCCAAACAAATACTCCGAATGCATGCCGAACGGGGTAAACCGACCCGGAATTCCAACAAAAATGTGAGAGTACGAGTGCAAAGGCGACAAAAGAAAAGGAAGGAAAAAGACGAGGGAAAAAAAAAGAAGAAAGGATACGAAAGCGCGACAAGTGCAGAGTAATTTAAAAGGGGAAGAAAGCGAAAAAGAAAGTGTGTGAACTCACGAGGTAAATGGTGTAGGGCAAGCAGAGTAGGAACAGCCATACGTAAAGGTGGAAGGTGTTGGAGAAGACGTCGAGGTGCGGGTCGTAGAACCAGCCGCCTGTCAGACTCGCCCAGACGCCTTGTCGCAGTATCTCGAGAGTTTGCGAACCCATGCCAGACTCCCGCTTGGCCGTCTCACCATCTTCCCATTGCGGGCAACTTGCGCGCGACACAACTCACGGCTATCACGTCCGGATGGTGCACGAGCGCTCCCGCGCCTCCGATCATTCTTAATCGTCGAACCGACTGTTCTCGACACGACCTCCGCGAGGCTTGTTCGCGCTCCTCACACCTGCGCCACCGATTAATCAATGGGCTCCGCGCACTCACTCGCACGTACCGCGGCCATCTTCACTCCACTTCTGTCTGCTCTCGACGGCACCCCCCCCCCTCCCTCCTCCGCCCGGATGGTACCTTCCTTTACCCACCGTCAGTAATATCGCTTTATTCTTTATCTACCGTCGTTAAGGTGAAATGTCACTCGTTGACGAAGTTCAAATTGAGAAAAATTGCCGCCAAATAAATATTTGTAAATATTTTACAAAATAATAATTAATTTGAGAAATACGCAACGTACGTCCAAAGTTAAACTTGTTTAGATTTTTTTAAATTGTTTTTTATGTATTGCAACTTTTCTCAAAAAGCTATCTTTTGGAAGTCGTTTTTGTAACCCAAAATATAACACCTCTAAATTAGTTAGTAAAACGACTTCCAAAAGATAGC